>CATIWM010096003.1:0-11737 GCA_949671775.1 Mallotus repandus | reverse complement strand
GGCAGTGGAAATATATATATATATATATATATATATATATATATATATATATATATATATATATATATATAAAGTATTTATTTAGAGAGACATGTTTAAAAAGTGATGATAGTGGCAGCTTAATAATTATTTGGTCCTTCTTATGTATGTATATATCAATAATTATGGTTTTTAATTACTGTAGTTGATATTTAATAGGAATCTATAAAATAGTAGATAAAATTAAGTTATCAACTAAATTGTTTAGTTTTAATTATTATAGTTTATATTTATCTATTTAATAAAAAGAATTCAAATTATACACAATTTGTTTAAGTCTTATAAGATCGTTAAAGTTTTAGGTTAAATAAAAACTAAGTTATAGTAATATTTTATAGTTTTAAGAAATTTTTTCAAAAAAGATAGAGTTTTTAATAAGTTAACACATAACCATTTAAGAGTGAATGCTATAGAGGAGACATTTATTAAAATTTAAATTTAATTATTTTAAAATTCAGTATTTAATATATATAAAAATTTGTATATTTTTAATATTATTATTGTATATAATACTAAAATATAAATAAAATCAAATTATAAACCTTTAAATATTAAAAAAAATATCATAATCGTTAATGAAAAAGAGCCTAACCATATAGCATTTTATTTACTGTTTCCTTAGAGCTTTTTTAGTATTTATAATAAAAATTTAAAAAATTTATCGGTTATGCATTTTAAAAAAAATTATCATTTCGTAATGAAATAAAAAAAATTATCAATTTGTACTATTTTTACTTTGCTGGCTTGTGAATTCATTTTGACTTTTAATTTTGACTCATAGCTCTTGCCCTTAATTTTATTTTAATGGCGGCGCATATAGCATTGAGCTGTGCCTGTGGTTTCAAATACGATATATGATGATGATGTGGGCTTCAATTGGCTCGTTGTCTAGAGCTAGAATCCTCTGCTTTAATTGCGCAATAACCATGTCTGCTTCAATCTCAACAGCTACTTCTCTTCCCTTATGCACTTCCAAAATCCCTCATTCTTCCAAAATTTTAATCTCTCCTTCAAAACCCACTAATCTTTCCCTGTTAATTTTCTGTAAACCCATTTCTTTCCAAAAAATTCCATCAAAAAAATCACCTTTGCTACCTCTTGCATCATCATCATCCAGTTCTGTATCTCTGCAACCCATTGAAGAGCTCCCTCCTAAGCTTCAAGAAATCGTCAGGCTTTTCCAGTCAGTTCAAGAACCTAAAGCTAAATACGAGCAGTTGCTTTTTTATGGTAAAAACTTGAAACCTCTAGATGTCCAGTTCAAAACTAGAGAAAATAAAGTAGAGGGTTGTGTGTCGCAGGTGTGGGTGAGGGCATATTTGGATGACGATAGGAATGTTGTGTTTGAAGCTGATTCTGATTCTGTTCTCACAAAAGGGCTTGCTGCTTTGCTTGTTCAAGGGCTTTCTGGACGGCCTGTCGATGAGGTTTTGAGGGTTTCACCTGACTTTGCTGTGCTTCTTGGATTGCAACAGAGTTTGACTCCTTCTAGGAATAATGGGTTCTTGAATATGTTGAAATTGATGCAAAAGAAAGCTCTCGCCTTGTATGTGGAGGCTGAGAAGGGTATTTGGTTCAATTCGGGGAATAAGATTCATAGTGAGGTTAAAAGTTCAAGACCTGATAGTGATGGTGTTGAAAATTCTAGCCTTGGGATGGATTCAACGGAAAATTCTATTACAAGTTTGGAATCAAATGCTAATGCTGGTGGTGGAGATAGTAATTATTTAGATGATTTAGGGAGTAGAGGGAAAAGAATTAAAGAGATACTGCAAAAAGAGCTGAGTCCTATTGAATTGGAAGTTGAGGATGTATCCTATCAGCATGCAGGGCATGCTGGTGTGAGAGGAAGCGATGGTGAGACACATTTCAATTTGAAAGTAGTTTCAAAGGAATTTGAGGGGAAGAGCTTGGTGAAGAGGCATAGATTGATTTATGGTTTGCTGCAAGATGAATTGCAAAGTGGATTACATGCACTGTCCATTGTGGCAAAGACCCCAGCTGAAGTTGATGCAACATGAGGTGTGGTATTGACTTGTGGCTCATAGATTGATGATTGATTATGAGTTGTTCTAATAAATACACTTTAATGCTCATTGTGAATCGTTACAATGTTTGAATGAATCACATATTGATGAAAATTTTGCAATACATGTATTTTTTTTAGTGGTTATTTTTGAACACATGTTCACATAATGCTTTCTGTTAAGTTTATTACTGTTACTAATTGTTTCTAGGTCAAATATTAGTGATTTCTATTGTTCGTGCGACTCAAATTATTTTTACAATTTGGAGATTACATTGAAAGCAACTGGTACTAATATATGATATGCTAATATGTGATATTCACTAAGGAATTCTAATCTGCACTTCTTCGGGATCCAGTCATCAACAAACAAAACTAGTGGATAATTTCTGTATGAATTCATTCATGGTCTTTGTAGTTCGAGTTGAAGTTGAAGTGTTCTTATGTTGCATTTGAGGCAATTTAGCCATTTTGGTGGACTTCCAGTGCTTTAAAACAAATTGATGTTTGGACTAGTTAATTATTCTAATAAGTTCCAAGATGCAAAGAGTTTCTTTCAATATGTTTTTTGCGCGAGTGAAATTCTAGTGCGTGAGGATGCTGGGTGGGCATTGCTTTCGTTGGATTGCAAGCGATTCCACCGAAGATCTGCACAGAATATCACACTGTAGATGTAGAAATGAGTGACTCTTCTAGATTCTTTATAAGCTAGCTATATTGGTCATTTTTATGCGGTTAGGCTTGTTATAGCATTTTAGTGTTCCTTAAATTCCTGGTTCTGTTCCAGGTCCAACTCCCCTACTTTATTTTATTTTAGGAATACAATGGGCGAAGAGAAATGGGGAAGAAGGGAGAATAGCATGAGATTTGCTGTTAGATTTTGTATTCGGTGTCCATCTGTCAGGTAGATTTGTGATTCATCATTCATTTTCATTCATCTGATTTAAAAATATCGACTGTCATGTGCATCCTCTCCTACAAGGTACGTTTAACTAGGAAAATGCGTAGTCTCTCTTAAATATGCAAGATTTTTATGCCATTCAGTAACTTCTATGTAACATTTTGCACTGTAACTAAATTATATCCATTCTACAGTTTTCCCTGAAGAATTTCCATCATCACCATGACACTGCTTTAAAGCCTGAGTTAAGAGCATCACTCCTCACCACCTCATATCATTTTGGTTACTTTAGAATTATATATTATGGAACATATACACACCAGGGTTTCCTATATCTTTGGTTCTATATAATCAATACCAATGACTATACCAAGAATCAGAATGAAGACTTCCACTAAACTTTCAAGAGTGAGCTTTGATGTAACATCTGTAATGTGATGATTTGTCAAAAGAAAACCGTGCTGATATGATAGGGTTAGCATGACTAATGGTGGCTGACTAAAAGAACATTTTCTTGAATGTTTGTAATTCCCTGTTTTATTTCATATAATTATGTGAGTTATCTTGTTCCCTTTCAAGAGAGCATTTATATAGCTTCTAAATAATTGAAGATTGTTAGCTCAATGTTCAGGCTGTCTCATGGTAGTGAAGGATCTGGCTTGATTACTTGCATGAAGAGTGTCCCTCTTGGAATATGCTTGCACTTATAGTTTTTTTTTTTTTTGGGCACTGATCATCCTAGTTGAAACAGGAAGTTTACTGAATTTAGTCATTGCATTTATAGAAAGTCTTTTGAGTTTAGAATATTGAACCTCTATGTAATGAACTTACTGCCGTTTAAGCATATTCTAGAAAGAGGTTTACTGGCAGAGATAACACTATGGTGATCGATACAACTGTCAAATGATGTAATATTGTTTAGTTTGTATATGGAAACAATGATATATGAAACTTCAGGATGGTTAACAATGTTTTTTCAACCCTGAAAGATACTTTGTTGATTCGGGTGATTTTCATTGGTAACTTGAACTGAAAGTCCTGAGTACTTGGTGTGCTGAAAATTAATATTCCTCGGACCATTTTCTGTGAAGCTCTGAAGATTCTGAAAACAGCATCTGAAGTAAGAAAGGAACATAAATCATAAAGTAAAAAAAAAAAAAAAAAAAAGGAAATATCGGATCAGCTTAGAATCATTGCTGATCCTTCCATTAGATTTAGTTCAAAGTTCTTTCAATCCTAAAATTTCTGAACTTCTTGAGCTGAGAGACTAAGAACTTGAAATTTTGAAAGGTTGCAACTAGTTTTATTTACTTGATTAGCGGTGCTATATTGTTCTTTTACTCGTTTGCTTTATCTTTCTTTTTATCTAAAGGTGTCCGGAGTTCTTGACTGGATATACTTTTGGCCAATTCACTTTTTCAAGAAGCTTGTAGAAAATTACTGTAATAACATGAAAACCATGACATGAAATGAAACTATTCTATGATTGCTGTGTATCAGGTTGGAGAATAACATTCTTAGGGCTAGGATTGTTACAATCCATAAGAAATTTTGTGTTGTGATTACCATGAAATTTACCGGCACTTGGACATGAAAAACTTCTAATATTAGATTTCATTTCAGATAAAGCAGAAGAAAGCAAAAGTAAATAAGAAATCTTCTCCTTCATCTTTTTGTTTTGCAACTTCGAGCTACTAAGACACCGGTAGGTGGACCTGTCATCTCTATCTCACACCTTCCATGTAACCAGTATGAATAATGGACCAAACCCAAACTTGCTCTTACTTTGAAGGTTCCTCTTATATTGTAGACGACTTTGTTACTCTGGACCTGCTTTTGAAGTTCTGTACCAAGATCATGAGGTAAGTAAACTAAACTTGATATGATGTGAACTGATTGCAACCTTGTTTCATGTCGTCTCTGAGTAAAAGGCTGGAGAGCTTGAATTCCGATGAGTCTGTCGAAAAAGTAGAGTTCTATAGTCACAAACTCAAATCTTACGTTAATTTTCTTGTTTGGGTTGGAAAAATTAGCAAGGAAAGTGAGGTCTCCATTGAAATATTCTGGCGAGTCGAAGTAGATAGCATTTAGGTTTGCATTCGGAGTGTCAAACACAGGACTCCTTGGTTTGATGGCTAGGTAGATAATCAGAGTTGCAATACCAAAGAAGATAAGAGTAAGGCTGAATATGAGACATAAAATTGCGCCAAACCATACAATAGGATTAGTCCGATGAGGTCGAGGGTGCTGGAGAATTGGCTGCTCTTTTGATCTCTTGGTTTCAAGATTCAGTATATCTACTGCTGTAGAACTTTGTTGGATTCTGGGTTGCTTTGATATGACAATTTGGTTGGAGGGGACTGGAGCGTTTTGTATTTTCTTTTCTGGTGGTGGTGGAGTGAGGGATGGTGGAGGTGGAAGTGGAAGCATATTTTGACAAGTAATTTGAAGCGAAGTAATAGGCAAGAAGATAAAGATTAGAAAATGTAGCTTCTTTAAATATTTGGTGGGAGGGAGGCTTTTGATTTATTGGGGTTTTTTCCTTTTTTTTTTGGGTGGGACCATTAGATGTTTTTGAGATTAGCGAAAAGAGGGTTGTGAGTGGATTTAAAGTTGGAAAACCACAGATGTTTCTTTGTTTGCTTTTGTATTGCTTTATTGCTTTTGAATATGTAATACAAAGACTATGTTAAGTAATGGCTAATTTGAAAAGCCCTGCAACAGTCTGAAGCTCGAGCAATTACTAGAAGACATTTCAGCTATTAGGGCCAAAGATCTATTTTTTTTATTTATTTTATCAACACATGTAAAAAACTCTTAAAAGCATATGATGAATGCTGCACTGTTGAGTTCTTACCTATTAAGAAACGAAAAAAGAATAAAGAAGAGGAAGTCAGTTTCAAGGTTGGAGCAAGAAGTGGGCGAAGGCACATTTTTGAAGGTTGGAGCAAGTGCTAAAAGTAAGGCAATGGACAGTGGTGTGTTATTTAGAAACTAGGCCTGATTTCTTAACCTTCTTTATCTGCTCCTGAGTATCAATTGGTTTGGATCCAAGCTACATGAAGAATTTGATCCAAACAAAGGGCTAATTCCAATACCATTTTTACGCCCTACCCCACCTCAACACTTGAGATGAAGAAGAGAAAATCAACACAACCTTAAATGATCCATCTAAAAAAAATAGATAGATAAAAAATATGCAGGGTTACAGAACCCATTTCAGCACTTGCCCGTAGGTGTGAGAATCTTGATTTTTGGAGAAATCAAAACAAGACTTCCCAACTCTGCGGAATGTGGCGGCTTTCAAATTGTTCGCCTTAACAATGACTTTAACAAAGGTTGTGGAAGAGATTTTTTGACTTCCAATAAGTTAATGAAGCTTACTTATATTTATTCAAAAAAAAAAAAAAGTATCGATTTGTTTAACCTTCTGATTTTTATTTTTATTTTTTTAATTCTGTAGCTTATTATATCTTTTAGGTCAATTTATATGAATAAATAGCTAAATAATTTGCAAGACTAAATTCTTTTCTCTTTATACACATACACATGTATGGATGAGGGAACAAGTAATTTACTTAGTTCTCACTTAAATTTTAGTAATTGTTCATCTAAAATAGGACAATATATTGTTCATCTAAAATAGGACAACATGATCGTTTATTAATTAAACATTAAAATTAATTTAAAATTATTTAATATGCAATTCAATTTAAATAACAAAAAACTACAAATACTTATTTTACGTATAATTCGATTCAAGGAATACTAAGAAAAGCCAATTGGTTATCTATTATATGATTGACTAAAATAAAAAATTTAATTTAATTAGAATAAAAAGAATTATAAAATATAAAATATAAATAATGATTCGATTTATATATCATCGGTTGAAATATAGGAACAAAATTAATTAGAAGCATTGAAAATATTTAAATGTAGTATAAAAAAAATATAAATGATATAAAAAACTTTTCTAAAAATCGATGAGAAATAGGTTAAGAATTTACACATACTAATCTAAAATAGGCGTATCATTAATTCAAGAAAAAAATTAATTAATTAAGATAAAATATATACTAATAAATAATTTTACTATGTGTGGATACCCTCGGTTTGGACGGCCCGCAACGAAAGCCCAATGATGAGATAGTATGGATATTGAAAGCAAGAGAAGCCTAAAGCTTCCTTAGAATAGACTCGAAAGCTCAAAATCCTAGAACCAAGCATAAAACCCTAAAACTAGACCAAAATTATCAAACATAAGCTTCAAGCCCAAGCCCATGCCTTTTGGCCCTAAGGCCCGCGTCAAGCCTGGGTGAAGAGACGATCGCCTTTTCGAAGAGGCAACGCCTCATCAAAGAGGCGACACCTCTTTGGTGGTCGACTTATTTTGAATTAAATGGCATTTATGGTTGCATTAAGTAAGAAATGGCCCACATTATCGCATATTTGAAGATTTGGGCATAAAAATGGGACTTTTGGGGCATAATTGAGCTAAAAAAGGGAGAAAATGATGGGAAATGATTTTTTTTTTCTTGGTTTAGTTTTTGAAAATTTGAAAAAGGCAAAGGTTAGAGGGTTAAAAAAGGAGTTTTGAGGTGGTTTTGAAAAAAAAAGTTGGCCATTTTTGAAAGAAAAGAGAAGAGGAGAAAAGGAAGAAAATGTTCTTGAGAGAAAAGAGAGAAATAAAAGGGAAAAGAAGAAGAAGAAGATATAGAGTTTTAAGCTTAAGAATCCATTTCCTTGGGAAATCAGAAGGCTCTTTTGCATTCAAAGCATCTAAAACAACAACTCAAGCTCTAAGGGTTTAGTTAGGAGCTCTAAGGGTTTAGTTAGGAGCTCTAAACGTGCTTCAGTCAGTGAGAATTTCTATTTTTAAGCTTTAAAATTCTTCATTTCATTTAAATTTTTTATTTATTGATTTTCATTACTTGTTATTGTGTTTGTGTTCATTTGAAGTCATAAGTAAAGTATGATTATGTGAAATATTGATTGTTAGTGGTAAATTTATGTTTATATTGCATCTAGTTAATTTTCTTAAGATCTAAGAAACATATGAATTTTTGTGCCTCTGTTGAAGAGGCGATGTCTCTTCAATGAGACGTCGCCCTTCACGTTGAGGCGATTCTAAGTCCCCTCTTGAGAGGCGTCACCTCTCTACTAGAATCTTGTCTAAATTCACTTTAATTCTTGATGATTATTTTGCATGATTTATGTTTCTTATGTATCTATGCCATGTTATATCATAATTTTGCATGCGATAATTGTGATGTTATGTCAATAAGGCATGCATTTATGTTTAAAATAAGTATTTGTATTCATGTATGTAAAACTAACAAGCTGGGCTTTCCATTTTTCTTGATTGATTTCGTATTTGTGGAAAGCTTAATACTTTTGGTTTTGCAAGATCTTAGTATGATTTTCAATTAAGGAATGTTTAATTCCTTAACTAGTTCTTAAGAGGGTTTATTTTTCATTTATTGTATTTTTTTATCAAAAGATTGTAATCCTTAACCCTTTCCCCTCCTACTTTGAATGTATGATTGTAAATTCTTTACCATTATTTGTAATAAATGTTGGGTTAATAAGTATAAAAAGGACTAATGTGCAAACTTGGACATTAAATATAACACTAAAAATGAGTACAATTCAACAATAACAAGGAAATAATCTAATAATTAAAGATAATAAAATACAAAATACACACAAAGGCCAACCACAAGGTTGTGTGGGCATTCAAAAACCCATACCTAATTTTTGAACCCGTTCTCTGATGACGGCTTCTAGAAACCTCCGTGGAATCTAGTTGTTATACAATGTGTGCCAGCTTTCATTCGGGTGGCAGCTCCATCTCTATTTTGGGCTCCAAATCCATTATGTATTTCCTAGTAGGCCTCGAACTCTCACAGTGTCATAGTCCCTAAATACTTGGGCTCGTGCTAGACCCCACCACCTACACTATGCAAGTCTACTTCTACCTATATAATAAGTATAAAAGGGAAAATCATGTACTATGTATGTTTCCAAAAAGTAAGTGCAAGTGTATGGGTGCATGGGTGTGAGAACCTAATACAAACATTATTTGACAAATTTATTATAAATTTAACTTATAATATTATAAAACTATATATGATACAAATATTATTTGGCATGCACTTATTATAATTTAAAGAATAAATATGAAATAAATTTCTTGTAATGTGATAATAAATATATTAGCTCTAACTTTTTTTTAATGATAGCAATATTGTGATACAAAAAATTGTAATTATTAAATATGAGAATATTTTTACGATTATAAACTCAATATAAAAAGATATTATTTTATTGAATCAAAAAAAATTATTTTAATATAAAAATTAACAAATTATCTAATTATATGTGTATATATAGAACTCTATCTCCATCAGCACAAGACTAGTTCATTAATAAAAGGGTAAAGTTTCGCGACAAGAAAAAGTAAATCGCGGAGGCTCAAATTTCCAAAATGACCCCCCCTCCAGTTGATAGCTCTCTTGTATTAGGAGGTAAAAAAAAAAAAATTTTATCTTTTAGCAGGACCCGTGATATACTGTTCATGTCGTGAGTCCCGACCTGTATCATTACCCTAAATAAAATAACTTATAATGCTCCCTCAATAGTTTCATTCAACACTTTAATATAGCACAAACATAGCCAAAATGATCTTTCTTAATCATATTTACAACAATTAAATTGAAAAATATAATGAAGTGATGAGTATTTTCAAAAGAAAATACAAAGAAAGAACAAGAGTTGTAGGATTCACAATAATATCAATAGCAATATATAAGTAATTAGTAATAAGAACAAAGAAATAATACATTAGCAATATTCTAACCAAGAAAGGAGTTCCAAAATGAAGATACAATTATAATGATTTAAAAAATAACCTATCAAGGTGGTATAATCAAGAGCAATACAATTTCAAGTACAAGGCTCATGCACAATCGATCAAGAATTATATTGATAAGAGTTTAAGAAGTAGGGAAATAAAAGAAAGAGTTTGTTTACTCATGGTTTTCTCCTGCTTTTTCTTTTCCTTTTGCAACTTCAAATGGTCTCTTACATGGTCCTTCAAAACTCCTAAACACCAAATGATAAATACCATCAAACTACTCCTCATCATAAATAATATACTCTCGTAAGTACATGCAAAGATTTTGCGTACATCATTTTTCATTCCAAATAGGTTTTATCACCCTTCTAAGACTTAAAATAACCCCAAAATTGACATGCATGCATACTAGTATGTCTATAAGGATCTCAAGAAGTCGCCCATAAAATTTAATTGAAAATATAATTCATTTAGCCTTCCTTGGTTCATCATACACTCCTAAGGTGACAACGTTGGCCTTACCTCACTTTCTTCTTGATTATAACCCTTTGAATGCCTTTTCTAGCTTTAATGGAGCTTCAAATTTTTTATATGGTTCCTCTAAGATGATGAGAAGACCCTCCAAGTGATATGAAAGCTTAACTTTTGATGTATAACCATAGCAACATATGCTAAGTCTGAAAGGTACAAGAGTTTTCCTTAACAATTTTGGGAGCTCCATATAGCCTCACAATTTTCTTAACATATATTTTTCTAACTTCTGTAAACTATACCAATCTTTATTGGAAGGAAATGTGTTTTCTTGGTTGTTTAATCTATAATCATCCATACTTCATTATTTCCTTGTTGGGTTATTGGCAATCCAACAATAAAATCCATCATAATATATTTGTATTTCCACTCTAGAATAGGTAATGATTGTAACAATGTAGCCAGATGCTTATATGCAGCTTTAACTTATTTATAAGTTAAACACTTAGAAATAAATTTCTCTATATCAACCTTTATACTTTTCCACCAATAACAATCTTTTAGGGTTTTATACATCTTGGTACTTCCTGGGTGCATAACATATACAAAACAATGTGCTTCCTCTATTATTTCCTTTTTTAGTTCATTTTCCTTAGGTATGTATAACCTACTCCCAATTCTTAAAATTTCATATTATCACATTTTAAATTGGTCCTCTTCTTATTCTTTGTATCCTTATACAACCTTTTTGTTTACTCATTTGCTTATCGTGCTTGCAGTATCTTTTCCGTTAACATTAGCCTCACTTTTAAAGTAGCTAAAATGCTTCCAAGAGTATTCATATCAAACTCAACTCTTAACTTTCTTATTTTTATTAATAATGGCAATTTCACAATGCAAATGTAAAATAAATTCTTAATTGACTAACAACTAAGAAAATCTGCAACTACATTGGCCTTGCCTGGGTGGTATTTTATCGTACAGTCATAATCCTTTAGTAATTCCCCTCGACACCTCTGCTTTAGATTTAACTCCTTTTAATTTAGGATCTATTTAAACTCTTATAATATTTAATGATTTGACAAGTCTCTCCGCACAAATAATACTGATGGTTCTCCGCAAGTATACGGATTCGTACAAGTAGTAATTAAATATCGATCCCACAAAGATTGCAAATTGATTATTGTAATACTAATTGTATTTGTTTGTTTAAACAACGAAAAAGATATTTTAAATGTAAATTAAAATAAACAAATTAAAACTCAAAAATTAAAATCAAATATCAATCAATTTAAAAATCTAGGGTTCTCATCACCAATTCAACCTTAATTAAGATCAATTAATTCCTAAACCATACCTAATCTAAATCCAATTTGAGGGTATCTAAAGAATCATAGACCTTCCTACTAAGACAGCTCTATGACTAACCAAGTAATTTGAC
>CATIWM010096002.1:0-19483 GCA_949671775.1 Mallotus repandus | reverse complement strand
GAATGCTCCAACCCATACCCAATTCCCTACCTATTTTAGTGTTGATGAACATGCCAAATGTATATTTATGTTTGGCATGTTCATTGAACACTAGAATAGATTTGTACTTTTTTTTATTACTAAATTTTAAAATTTTCAATTTAGTCCAATTTCTCATTGTATAGACATAATATTTTTAACAATTTTGTCCAAAATATTTATTTTATTTAAAATATTTTTCTTAATATATATATATATATGTGTGTGTGTGTGTGTATTCTAAAAAATTATACATTAAATTTAAAGAATTTTACATTAAAAACTAAATTCATTGCAAACAACATTTCTATTTGAACATTAAAGTTACATTACATTAAATATTAGAACAAAACAAACCCTAGAACTAAATATTAAACAAACATTAGATAACTAAAATTAAAAATTAAACATAACACACAAAACTTAGAATAATTTAATACTCTGGTAAACCACTTCCAGATCCACCAATATCATGAAAATATTGGCCAAAATCATCATGTAGTGGTGGTACATCTTGTTGTTGTTGCGCTCTTTTTCGAATAATTCTTTGTTATTCAGCTTGAGTAATGGCATGGATTCTTGGATCAGAAATAGCATTCAAGTCTCGGTACAAGATTTTATTTTCTTCTCTAAATTTTTGTAAGGCAATCCGTTCGCTTTACATCTTCATTTGATATTGCCTGTCCAAACTGGACTTTTCCAGCAACTCTATAACCTTGTCATTTTGTTCTTTAATGCTAACGATATTAGAAAATTGTTCAACCATTTTCCTCTTCATTTTGGCTTTTTTGACTCCAACGGGGCGTGAGGAACCACCAACGTTATGATCTTCTAAATTAATAGAAAATGGTGACTCTTCAAAAGATTTCGGTATTTGAGAATCAGAAGGGGAATATTCGGACCCTGATGAAATATTATTGAAATTTGGTATTCGAAAAGCTTGTCTTGGACTGTTGTTGTTATCTTTAAACTTTTCAAAATCTTTCAAAATGAGCCACACGTGATCAAATTTGAAACTTTTTTATATTGGGAATTTTGCATTAGTAGAATTTTTCCTTGCTGCAACTACAAATTGTTATAAAGATAATGTCAAGTTTTCTATAATATTAAAAAATTTAAAATAAACGTTAACTGTTAAATACTTATAATATCTTCACTTGATGCACCACTTGGATGCATATTCTCAACTTGTTTAATGCACTCGTTAAATTTTCTGATTGCTTTTTCAATAGCTTGAATTCGAGCTTGCAAAGAACGTTTGCTACACTCCTCCAAACCGGTATTCCTATTATTGTTGTACTTGTCAGACACTCGAGACCAAAAGTTATCTACAGACTGGTGAACACCCGTAATTGGATCTTGAAAAATTTTCATGTATACTTGGCATATGAGCACATCCTCATGAACACTATAACCAGATGGTTGACCAAACATTTTGGATTAAATCGTTAATGGTTAGCAATTGAAGTTTTTTGTAATTTATGAGAGGATGTGTATAATGGATGTAATGTATATGACTCTTATTTATAGCAATGTAAAATATTAATGAACTTTCATTATTTTCACATGTCTCAATAAATGGTAATGCAATCTTATCATAAATGGTACTGCAATCTTATCACTTTAGCACATGTCTCAATAAATACAGATAAGTACATCTTGTAGTTTTCAAACCTAACCGTCGGATCAATTACTTTTAATCTCACCCGTTGGATTAAATGGTATTGCAATCTTATCACTTTAGCATATGTCTCAATAAATACAAATAGGTACATCTTGGAGTTTTCAAACCTAATCGTCGGATTAATTGCTTTTAATCTCACTCGTTAGATTAAATGGTACTACAATCTTATCACTTTAGCACATGTCTAAATAAATACAAATAAGTACATCTTGGAGTTTTCAAACCTACCCATCGGATCAATTGCTTTTAATCTCACCTGTTGGATTAAATGGTACTGCAATTTTATCACTTTAGCACATGTCTCAATAAATACAGATAGGTACATCTTAGAGTTTTCAAACCTAACCATCGAATCTTTTAATCTCACCTGTTGGATTAAATGGTACTGTAATCTTATCACTTTAGCACATGTCTTAATAAATACAGATATGTACATCTTGGAGTTTTCTAACCTAACCATCGAATCAATTGCTTTTAATGTCACCTGTTGGATTAAATGGTACTGCAATCTTATCACTTTATCACATGTCTCAATAAATACAGATAAGTACATCTTGGGGTTTTCAAACCTAACCGTCAGAACAATTGCTTTTAATCTCACCCGTTGGATTAGATGGTATTGCAATCTTATCACTTTTGATATCTTAGATAAGGTATTATGAAATAATCTCACCAAACTGTTAGATGAATTTCATTATAATTACAACCGTCGGATTTAAAATTGGCATCTAAATTGTAATTTTTAACAAGTTTGATCTATAAATAATTTCATATGGATATTGGACAATCATATCTTTCATTACGAAATATACTTACTTCTTCTCATTTTGAAAATGAATTATGATATTGGCTTTTCATCATATCAATCATATGCATCTTCATCTTCATCTTCATCTTCTAATGAAGATTATGATACAATGATTAATAATCTTATTGCACAACAATAGGAAGAAGAAGATTTGATGTCTCGTATGATATGTAATAATAATAACATTATTGCATACTATGAGCAAGAACTACAACAACAAGTTTCTCATCGTGGATCAGTTTCGGGTTATATTGTGATTCGTCGGGATAGTGAAGTCGCAGATCATAATTTGTTCAACGATTATTTTTTTGATAATCCACGATATGGTAATGATAAATTTCAATGACGCTATTGAATGTCTCGTCATTTATTCCTGTGAATTGTAGATGCAGTAAAACAACATGATTTCTACTTTCAACCATAAATTAATGCCCTTGGTAGACGCGGGTTATCAACTTTACAAAAAGTAATAGCCGTATTTTAGATGTTAGCATATGGTCTACAAGCAGATGTAATCGACAAATATGTGAAAATGGCGAGTCAACAACAATTGAAAGTCTAAAGCATTTTTGTCACGCTATCGTGGAGATTTTTATGGAACGATATCTTAGATCACCAATAGCTACTGACATTGCCATGTTACTCCATGTTGGTGAACAACATGGTTTTCCTAAAATGTTGGGTAGTCTAGATTGTATGCATTGGAAATGAAAAAATTTTCCTACAGCATGGGTCGGACAATATACAGGTTGTTGTGGAGCACCAATAATTATTCTCGAAGCTATAGCAGATTATGATCTATGGATATGGCATGCTTATTTTGGTATGCCTGGCACTAATAACGATATTAACATATTAGAGTCATCTCATTTTATTTCCAGTCTTTCACAAGGTATTGCTCCTCCTGCTAATTATGTTATCCAAGGAAAAGAATATAATATGGGTTATTATTTAGTTGATTCTATATACCCAAAATGAGCTACTATTGTACAAACTATTCACGAACCACGAACTCCGAAAAAGAAATATTTTTCCATGAAACAAGAAGCGTGAAGAAAAGATGTCGCATTTGGAGGTCTACAAGCATGATTTGCAATTGTGGCAAGACCAGCTCGGTATTGGAGAAAAGATATACTGCATGATATAATGACAGCATGCATAATAAAGCACAATATGATAATCGAGGATGAACATGATTTAAATGCAGTAATTACGAATGCAATGGAAGCACCGATATCGGAAGTTGAAATGTTAATAGATGATAATACTCGATTTCAAGAATTTCTTGCTCGTCACAGACAAATCAAGGAAAAAGATGCACACATTGCAATTCGTAATGCATTAATTGCCCATTTATGGAAAAAAAATACCAATTCAACGGCATGAGGATGGACAAATATTGTTTAAATTGTACTCTTTTATTATTTATCTTTGAATGTAATATGTAATTTTTAATTGTAATTTTTATTTTTAATTAAGTATTATATATGGCATTATATAATTAAAACATTATTAATTTAATAATTTAATATTATTTCATTAGTACCAACATATATTATTAGTGGTTGCATTTGTTAAAAGAATATAAATATAGGTGTAATATGGTAAATGTTTAAATATTATAATATGGGACATAAAAAAGAATATACAGAAAATATTATTTTTAGTGTTAAAAATAATGTAATGGGTTGAAGAAAAATTATCATAGAAACCTATAATAATATAAATTTAACACTATTTTAATATTGAGGGTTGGAGATGACATAATAATTAGAGGCTACGGATCCTTAAGAGTAAAAAGTTAGTTTTGTATCTTCGGACCTTGATTCAAAATGATTTTTTTTTTTGCATCTTATTTCGACCGTATGAAGAAGAAATTTGCCTCTTTTGTTTCCTGTGCTTCTATGGTTCCAAACTTAGACCGGTTCTTCTTTATAAACTGTTGAATGCATCAAGGAGAAAACTCCTTTGCTCTAGATAAAACCAACTATATTTGAAAGGATTAGCAGGGAACAAATAATGCCTATCTTAGTACTTATAGTTTCTTTGAAGCTTCTCCCTATTATGGTCGATTTGGCTTCCACAATCTTGAGGTTAGTTTATGGATGAGTTGCTTACGATTCTCCACCTTTGATTGGATTACTCTAAGGTTACTTCTTGTTCCTTAACATAGTATTCTTTAGTCGGATACTTAAATTCCACAATCTTGAGGTTAGTTTATGAATTAAGATTAGTTTTTAGATCTTAATTCCAACTGCTTAATGATAACCAAATATTACAACATCAATAAAAGAGAAACAGAACCTATTACACTTATTGATTAAAAGAGACCCCATAGTTATTTTCTCTACATAATCACTTTTTTTTTTTTTTTAAAAGTAGTTAAACTAAAAAGATTTAGAAAAAGTACAATAAAATATCCATTAGCTATGCACATTTTTACTTAGAGAACTGTGGTATTTTTTGTAACATTGAAGAGTTTAAAGTTTGATTCTATTTAAATTTTGGTACCCTACTCAATAATACTGTTAAAAATATATGATATAATATTAAAATAATATAAATTTTTAATTAGTTAAATTATTTACTAAGTAGTATAACATTCAACTAATTAAAATAAATTTATAATAAATAAAAATAAGATGCATTTTTAATTTTATTATGAATAAAAAGAAATAATTTTTAAAATAAATTTGTAACAATTTTAAAAGTATTTAAGTAATTATATTGATAGTAAAACATTTGTATTATTGAAAGAGAGTGTTATATTAAAGTTTTATTACAAAATAGTGACAATATTAGTTGATAGGATATTAAAGTGTTAGAAAATAAAATCACATACTTTTAAATGTTATAAAAAAATTATAAATTTTTAAATGAAAATGCATTTAATTATAATTTTTTTTTTTTACTTATTCCAAAGATTCCATCTCTAGTCTTGAATTTTACATCGCTAATTTAGAATGTGTAGAGCATATATACCATTTTGCATCTAACAAAATTGCTATGATTTTGTTAGATGGCGTATAGTGTCATCGTGCTCTGTGTGTGTTTTAATTTATAAAAAATTAAAAAAAAAAGAAATATATGTGTGGTGTGAATATGTGTAAAAAGGTGTTTGACATAGCTGTTGGAGGAGAGCTAATAGTTGTTCAGTTCCCAACAGCTACAAAATAATGTTTGATTAATAATTCT
This sequence comes from Mallotus repandus, assembly GCA_949671775.1. NCBI lineage: Eukaryota > Viridiplantae > Streptophyta > Magnoliopsida > Malpighiales > Euphorbiaceae > Mallotus > Mallotus repandus. The sequence continues at coordinate 13,778 of CATIWM010096002.1, read as the reverse complement.
AAATGGTAGCTGCTAGCTGTTGGAATACCTATCAACTTCTTTTCATATCAGCTCCAATTTGGAGCTTTTCATGAACAACTTTCATAAATTTAAATATAATTATTTAATTATCTTTATTTATTTAAATGTAATTACTTAATTGTCTATATCTATCGAAATTAAATTAAAAACTATATTTTTATATAATAAATTTTTTCCTCTCATACCTTTTTAGATAATTTTTATTTATTTCTTTTATTGATTAATTTTTTTAACAATTTATTTAAAGATGTATAAATATATTATATGCATTTTTACATATAATAATAATAATAATAATAATATTATTATTATTATTATTATTATTATTATTATTATTATTATTATTATTAATGATTGACTAAATATTATTAAAATCAACACAATCATAACTCAATAATTAGTTACTAACTATAATATAAAAAAGTTAACATAATCATTAAATAATTATATATACAATAGTCAAATCAGTGTCAGGAAAGAGAAAAATGTTGTCTCATTCCGCTACTGCCAGTAGTGGAATGATCATTATGCTACTACCAGTAGCAGAATGCTTGTTATCTCTCCTGCCCACCGCGACGTCAGACAAAAACACCATAAAATGGGAAATTTTTTTCCATTTCACCAAAAAAATGTAAATTACTTTCAAAATCACCATAAATTGGAAAATAAAATTTTTATTTACCATAAAATGGTAAATAACCCATTGAAATGCTATTTGAATTAATTGCCCAAAACGACTCATTTATTACTGAATTTTTGAGGATCAAAAAGAGGTTATGGACTTATGAATTTGCGATTCTTACTTTTTAGTTCTACAGAAAGGCAAAAAATCAAACCTCTCATAATGTCATAAAGTCTTACCTATGAAAAATTGAAAATCATGCAGAGACATAGAAGTCAAATTTGATCTAAAATTGTTGGTAGTTCAACCAATTCCCAACTCTTTTCTTTCTCTAGTGTTCACATAACCTATTATAAATTCATTTCTCTAATTACTTAGATTTTAACATGTTCTATACAGTTACTTTAGATTTTAACAACATGTTCCATCTGCTGCTAGCAATAATAATCTCCGCTCGGCCATTACATGTTCTCTCACTTTTTCCTTAGACTGCACATCTGTAGGCCCCTATGCCAATACTATGTTACCATTTCATTATCATTATCTATCTATGATACCTTTAAATATGCTACCATTTTTTGTTACAAATAATGATATCTCCAGCAAATAAAACAAGGGCACTATGGCTAAAGCTTATCTTTCTTATCCCTCTAATCTCATGAGGAACAAATTCTTTCATGGTAACAGCATTTCATATATAAGCTTACTATTGATGAAGCAGGCTAGTAAACTGCAACACCATATGGATTAGCTTTTCTTTTACTGTAATTGATCATGTAGGCTAGTAAATTGCAACCTCAACAAAGTAAAATTCCTTTCCCGGACTAGAAAACATAATGAATGAGGAAAATAAGAAGAAAAAGGAAATCAAACCTGTATGCACTGTAACATGATAGAATCATTACTAAGATTCTAAAATGATGTATACTTTTTGAGTGTTGTAAATCACACCAAAGGGAAAACGGCCATGAAAATGAAGCCCAATAGGCCTATAAGTAGGTGCCAATATTTTTCTCCACCCACTTGGCCAAAGGAAGATGGCTGGAAAAACACCAGCACAAAACACCGATGGCTAAGGGAACAGGCACAACCAGAAAACTGATAGGAAAAAGACACATTGGCTTTGCCAGCTGCACAAGGACGAATCTATACACAAAATCATTGCCAACACGCCTAAAAAAGATACCCACAGCCATGCCACAACAATAACAGCAACCTTGCCAAAACTAGGTACCTAGCAGACCTCTTCGCTATAAGGATGACATCGGTGTGCGCCCTAATTGTACTAGCGCAAGATCTAGCTTGTATGAGCGTGCATGGCTAAAATGGAGAGTGTAAACCATGTGAGCAGTGCCCACCTCAAATCATCAAATGACACCTGGCACTTGGTAAGCTTATATATACACTGATGAACATGACAGAAAGTAAGTAACCTTAAAACACTAAAAACCCTAGTTTTATTCACCATTTTTGCTCTCCTTCTTCTTCTTTCTTAACCGTCGGAGTGGGTTTGCTAGGACCCCATTTGACAAACTCTCTCACTGGCTCTATTTTACAGACTCTTCTACCACCTAGAGAACAGTCTGACATCATTAGTAAGTGTGGGATTCTAGAGGCATCTGGAAAAGAAGAGAAGGAAAAAATTAGGGCGAGAGCCATAGAGGGTGAATTTAGGGGTAGCACAACTAAAAGTGAAAGGACTGTCGACTGTTACTTTTTGGATTGAGTGATTGAAAGAGTACAGTTATTAGTGAAAAGGACAAAGAATGAAAAGAAAAGAAGTATATTTGTGTAATGTACAAAAACTTTGGGCTAATAGAAAAATTGTCCCTCTAACTTGTTACACGAGACCAAATGGTACTCGAACATTGGCTCGAGGCATTTTCTCTACCCCTTTTTACCCTGAAAATGTAGGGACACTGTGCGTCCTTGAATCGATAACAATATTTTGGCTAACTTAGCCTCCTTTGTCCCTCGGGACCAACAAGGGGTAGTATAGGAATATTCACCTATTGTCCATCGACTACGCCTTTCGGCATGATCTTAGGCCCTGACTCATCCTTCATGGATGAACCTTGCAGAGGAACCCTTAGGTTTTTGGGCCATTGGATTCTCTACAATGTTTACATTACTCAAGTTGACATTCTTTCTTCCGCTTCGTCCACCCTTGCTCGTGCGGGTGCTTCTCTCTAAGGCGAAACACTACCTTACCAATGCCTTTTTACATCCCACAATTCAAAAACTTCTATTTTAAGGTCGAATAAGTCTAAAATTTTAGATAATTCCCAAAAAAAGTCTAAAATTCTATCAAATTAGACTTGTGCAATGACTCTCTCTATAAAGAAAGTTAACAAACATTATATTAATAAAACTTCTCAGTTTCAGTTTTTCCATATTTTTCATGTATAAAAAAGAAAATAATTTATTTTTAAAAGAAAAATTAAAGTAAAAAATTAGTTTACTATATCTTTTCAATTCTTTTTATTGTTGTTGTAACAAAATTGCAAAAACAATAGGAAGAACAACAACAGTGGCAACCACATTATCATTAACAACAACAAAGACAACAACATTTGAAGACTTTTAACCCAAAGACATTTTTAACCCAAAAGGACATTGATGGAATTGCTAGCTCTCGCATTATCAAGTAAGGATTTCACCTACACTCATTATACATACACATACAGAACCCAAAGAAAGAAAAAAGAACATTTCATTTTAGTTATTAACAATGGAAACCAAATTAAAACTACAAATTAACTATCGACATCACTTAATTCATAACTGCCAACATCAATTAGCTTTACTAGTCGAGTAGTATTGGGAAGCGAAAGCGACTGAGAGAATAAATCCTCAACGAGCTAAGGACTAGCTTTTAGCACGAATGGAGAGACTTCTTGAAGTTGCAATAATTCAGGGTCCACACAAGAAACAACCTCACCACCACAATAAGTAATTGTATCAATATCATATCCCCAATTTCAAAATAAACCAATTCAAAAAATCCTAACGTTTGGAACCATTTGGTTTCGGCCTACTAAACTACCACTGTTATTACTTCTACTTCTACTTCAATGATCAGAGAATTTAAAAAAATATACAGAATTGGTGTAGAGAATTTGAGACGAGAAGAGAAGATAGGAGGAGCAGCAGTATTAATAGTAATTTTCAAATGAAGAAAGGCACTTTTAAGCTAAAAGTCTCCAAAATTGTTGTCCCAATGTCGGTTCCTTAACTTCTTTATGTGACAACGATTTATTTTGCTCTCTAAATTGTGGACTGGTGCTCTCTTTAAACAACTAACATGGTAAAAGAACTCTGCTTAAGGTTTATGCAATGTCAGATAGTGCTAATAATGATAACAGTTATTGCCATTGAACTTGAAATCATTGCCCACCATGAAAAAAAAGGCCAAAAATCTAAACTACCAAAAGTAACCATCTTCTACTACTGAATTCTCAGGCTGTGACATGATGTGTGGGCGACAACGAGTGACATCGTTAAGCAACATCAATAAACCACAACAGTGAGCGGTGATAATGAACAATAATAGCAAGTAATGGCAAGGAACAGCAATAGCAAGTGACAACATCTAATAACAGTAGCAAGACTTTAAATTGATGCAACTATTCTCCATGTATTGATAGAAGGAAAAAAGGGAAAAAAATTAAGATGTTTTGAAAAGAAGAAAAATAAGAACATGAAAAAGAAGAAAGGTTTCAGTTAGGAATTGAGATAATAATGGACAATAGCAATTAGAGTGATGGGTGTTTAATCGTGGAAAATGGAGATGACGATGGTGTTGTTTATGAAGCAGTAGAGATGATGATGGTGATTAGGGTTAGATAAGAATTTGATTTTGCTAAAGAACAAAAAATTATGATTATTTAATAAAATTAAGAAATTTAATATTATTTTAGTTAATTTATTTATGGTAGAATACATGCACCTAATTTATTTTAAAAGTAGATTTATTTAGCTTTGAAATAGAAGTTTTGGACCTATTTATGGAAAAAATTTAAATTAGGCCTATTTGATCCCATCTAACAAGTTGGAAGGCGAATTTGTCTATTAGTCCAAAAAACTTTGGTAATGATGTTTTTATTCTTCTCGGTGTAGGCACTTTATGTCAAATTTAAAGAAACTTGGACTTTTTTTTCTTATTGTTGTTTTTGTTTGATTTGGTACGCATGAGACGATGGTTCAGACAGTTACATATTTATATCAGTGTTGGAGATTAGAAACAGTTAAACAAATTGAAAAAAAAAGTTACAGTCTAAATTATTACCTGACAATAAAGTGCGCATTTTATTAAGGGATCTTTACAACAATACCCCAAAATAGATTTCATTTTCACCAAAAGAACCCTTTTTTTTTACGCATCCTTATTTTCAAAACAATTACAGCGTGTACTATGTAGCATCTTCTCTATGCATTTTTTTCCATTTCTCAATTTTTTTCTCCTTCTTCATCTTCATCATCATCATCATCTTCTTCTCCTCCTCCTCCTTCTTAACCAGCAACTGCACCCTCTCCTTCAAAATCCCAATAAAAAAGCCACCTCCATATTCTTGCTGGCGCCGATCTTCCTTTAGGCGAGAGTGGTCGTCCTAATGGTGTTGGGTTTGTCTTTGTAAATTCCATTGATTTTATTTACCTCTATTGATTACTATAATTCTCATTGATAGAAGCTTTTAAAGTTGGCTTTTATAAGCTATAGAATTTTCTATTTAGCTGTAGCTGTTTGTGTCCTCAAATTTTGTATTCCTCACAATGGACAAGATCGTTTTGATTGACATTTTTTTTAAAAAAAATTGTAGGCTTTATTATGCTAGGATTGGAATTGGAACATGATGGGAAAAATCCGCAAGTGCTCAAAATCATACAAGTAGTAATATAAAAAGATATCATTCCCACAAGGATAGTGTTAATTACGGAGCTACTTTTAATATTTTGCTTGTCTAGACTATCGATAATTTCAATAAGCAAACAAAGTAAATTAAATCTAAAACAATATAAAATTTTGTCTTGAAATCTATATAATTAAAGATGTTAGGGTTTAAATCCCCCAATTCAATTTAATTCTAAAGATAATAAACTCTTGATTATTATGAATAATATTTTATTTCTCAAGCATATTTAATATTATGATGTCTCTCTTGAGTACTCTCATAATTAATCAATTATGATAATTAATTGATTATCTAGCTCTCACTAGCACAAATAGCTAATCATAACCAATTTATTCAAGCAATCTTCTATGAATATTAATATTGAAGTGTCTCTCAACTAAATCAATTTAAATTAATAGATTGTTATTGCTTTTCTCACTAGAATCAATATCTTGATCTAATCCAGCTAAGCCAATGAAAAGCATTAAGTCCAATAACTCTCATGAAATGCATATTCTTTTATTTAGAATTTATTTGATTAAGTTCATTAAAACCCTAACTAACTTACTTAGTTACTCATAGAAGTTAGAGAAAAACAACAAGAGATGAAGAATGATAACATATTCAAAATTAAATAAATAAAGAGTAAGAGAATAGAAGAAGAAAAACTCTTTTTATTTTGCTTGCTCAATATTGTCTTGAATAATCAACTATTGTTCTTTAATCCAATAGCTTGAGTTGAAAATTAAAAACTAAAATAAAATAATTCTTACGTAAAAGAAAACAAAAGAGTATTGTTCTATGAGGTAACAACCCATTCTAATGTATATCTCTGAAAAATAAACTTCTCTATTTACAGTGTTCTCTAAAAAACCCCAAAGACAACTTTCCAAAATAAACAATCCAAACAGACATGGCTTTGTCGCCCAAGTGACACGGCTTTGTCACATGAACTCCTTCCGGAGTGCAGCCCTCTGACATGGTTGTCACTTCCCTGACATGATTGTGTCAGAACAGTCTTCAGTAGTCTTCTCGAACTAGACACGACTGTGTTTGTAATGTGACATGGCTGTGTCACTTCTCATCTTCCAAATTCTTTGCTTTCTTGCCCTTTCATAAGGCTGAATTTGCTCTTAGCTTTAAGCTTTCATTGCTTTCATTCCAAATTAGATTCCAACTTGAAGGAACCTACAAATTTAATACAAAGCAATGTAAAAAAATCTAGAAAAAGTAATTAAAAATGCATAAAATGACAAATCTAACATTATTCTAAGTTATAATGCATTTTATACCTAAAATATGCTTTTAAACAATAAAAACTTATAATTTTGATAATGAAATGAAATTATTTAGTGCTTAAAATATATAATTTTTAGCACTTATCAACTCCCCCACACTTAAGCTTTTGTTTGTCCTTAAGCAAAACTCATTCATATAACGAATAAAACTCATTAGCTAGCTTCACTTGAACGACCTAGTCTAATCTTCTATTAATACAAAACTTAGTAATTAGAAAAGTAAAACAACAAACCGAGGTCAAGGATATAAAAATTACTATGTGAAGAGCAAACTTTCTCATTGAATTCATGAAAATAAACTATTGATTTTAGAGAAAAATGAAAGAAAGAAAAGATCATTCTAGTTTCTAGTTAGTAACATTCTCAACATGTAAGGTTCCTTTTTATATTTTTATTTAATTGCTTATAAATGTTTCCCAATTACAGTGATCCCCCACCTTTATTGTATTACTCAGTGTGGATACCCTTAAAGGGTTCTTTGGATACTCATACTCATATTAAAGCATCGGAGTAGATAGAGCTTATGCAAATATAAAAACACTTCAAAGCAAGATCTAAGCAATTTACTGAGTGAGTGTGTTTTACGCTCCATCTCACTTTCTATTTATTTTTATTATATATATATAAACTAACAAGCAATAGCATAAAATATAAATTATTTTATGATAAACTTTTAGAAATTCTCATTTTAGACATATCTCATAATAATTAAATAAAATTGTCTTATCTTGATTACAAATTCTCCCATTCTAAACCTCAAAAATTTGTATTTTATGTATTTAGAATTATTCTAATAAAACACAATTTAATAATCCAAAGTATTATTTCATAATCTCAAATATATAATTCTTAGAGCACAAGTGCACAATTTTACCAATTCACAGAATCATAGGTTGATATCAATGTGGTGGGTGCCATTCGACACATCGAGGGTTCATCACATTTGCATGCATACAATAATACCACTTAGATTCGCCACAACAACATATTAAATCTCAAGCGCTGTCCACAAGATAGTTATCATAACATTTGGTCAATAATATCTCAGTTTCCATCAATTCATATATCATCGTACTAAACTACCAATATTTGTTTAAAATCACGCGAGTTGCTGTGTCCCAGACACAATCTGACGTCTCGCAAAACCCAGCCGTACCTTGGGTACAGTCTTACTACAACCTCTCTAGCAATGTGCTCAAGTGCTCTTAAATATATTCATTCTTTATTATCTATTACTTGCTTATGTTATTGAGTTATAATTAATAATATTATTAATTCAAATATTATAATTTAAATTTTATAATAAATTATTATTATTATTATTATTATAAATTTAAAGAAGTATGTTTACCTTAAATATATAATCCTAACTTATGTGGGGCCGATGCTCACATGTTTTCTATGATTGTTTATATATATATATATATATATATATATATATATATCAAGAATTGGGTACAACATTATATATATATACACAATTCAAGCTATTATTGTTTTGGTCCATCACTAGCATAAGTTCTTGTAGGATTAAAACGTTCACCGTGTTCTTTAAAGAAGGGACACAGTAAATTTCAGCGTTGAAGAGTAGAACTGTTTTCCTTCTTTCTTTGGACAAAATATCATTATATTTAACAATTTAACAGAATACAACAAAGTTAACTAAATCTTTAGCGCTTCTCTTCAAGAACACTCTTCTTTAATTCATGTTTTATTTGTTGTTTACTATATTTATATTTGGGTAAAATTCGTTGTCCCATATATACAAGGTTTTCAAATCACCTGAAATGTACTATAAACCCATTATCAATAGTTTAGTTAGTTGTTTGAGCTTATCAAGTTTGCATTGCACTTACTAATATTTTAGACATATTTCTATAGAAGTTACACAAGTAATTTAATGAGTTTTATTGGTTTACAGTCTGTTCAAATTAAAGGCAAAATTCTGATGTCACAAGGCCACGAACAACAGAAAATTTAACAATACTTCATAAAGGTAATTCAATAAGAATTATCAATCAAAGCTGCAGTTTTAAGATAATGAAGCAAAAGAGAGCTCTAATAAGTGTTAGAAGAAAAAGAATGAAGCCAACATCAAAAGTAAATTCTGTAGCAAACATGAGCAAACACCATAAGAAGCAAAGATTGACTTGAAATAAAGAGGATATGTATAAAGAATTAACTATCAAAAAAAAAAAAAAAGGTGGAATTAACTCAGATTTAGAGGAGTTCAAACTCTATCCAATCGAAGAAGAAGATAGATTCACTCACTTGTTCGCTCTCAATCCCACGCTCTTCTCAGCCTGAATTTTTTTTTTGAATGTTAAAATGCTGAGAAAAAAAAAAGAGTTGTGGGAGAAGATATCCCTTTCCCAAGTTTTAATGAGTCACACCTCAACCCCACCAAAAGACCAACACCTGGACTATCTCTTTTTTTTTTTTGATTCTCTTTTCTTTTCTTTTTTTAAAATTTGAACATCTAAATTTTATTTTCATACAATCAAATCCCTTTCTAAAATTGCTTTTATTATGATTTAACTCCTAATTTACTTCTTTAATATACTATTATCATTATATATACAAAAATATTTATTCAAATTTATTTATTTTATTTATTATTCATGTACTTAATCTAATTTATCTATTAATATATAGTTTAAGGTTAATACCAAACACGGGCGTGACAATCCTAGAGATTTATTATTTGTTAGTTATAGATATTATGCTATTTAAATTAGTGTTAAATGCAAATTAATAAATATTTAATGAATATTTTATAATATTTAATTATTAATTAAAATAAAACTTAATATGTAATGTTTCATATTACTTAATGCATATATAATTAGTATTATATAATAATGTTAAATCATCATACTACATTAAAATTGTTTAAAGAATCAAAACTATGCAGTTTTGGAGTTTTGTTGTTATAGATATATAAATTGTATTTTAATTAGTTAATATTAAAATTTGTGATGTATTATTTGTTAGTTAGAGATACTATGCTACTTATATATTAATTTAAATTTACATTACTTAATATTAATATTAATTTAGTACTTTAAAATACAAATATTGACACAATTTTACATTATCCTAGAGATTTAGTATATTGTTAGATATAGATATTATATTGTGCTATTTAAATTATATGCAAATTAATAAATATTTAATGAATATTGTATAATATTTAATTGTTAATTAAAACTATACTTAATATGTAATGTTTCATATATTAAGTAATATATACATATATAAATTAGTATTACATTAATAATGCTAAATCAATTATATAACATTTAAATTGCTTATAGTATGAAAACTACGTAGTTTTGAATCAATACGTTAATATGAAATTTTATACTAATATTTATGTCAATATGAAATAACAATTACTTAAACTTAAAAATAAATATGAAATTTTTACAATTTAAAAATAATATTTTAAAAATAATACATATATTTTAGAAATAAAATAAACATTAATTAATATTTTTAAAAATAACTGAATTTTGAATCAAATTAAAATAAAATTTTGAAATTAAGCATTTAGCGATGGAATAAAATAGTGATGAAAATGTAAATCCATAGCAAAAATAGTGACGAAATACAAATCCGTCGCTAAATTTAGCGATAGATTTAAAATTCCGTTATAAATCTAGTGACTGATTTGTTTTCCATTGCTAATATAGCGATGGATTTCATTTCCGTCGCTAAAATAGCGTAGGATTTGACTTTCCATCACTATTTATTCCGTCGCTAAATTAGCGATGGATTCAAATTTTCGTCGCTAAATTAAATCAATTTACTTTTTTTTAAATACATTCCGTCACTAAAGTTATTATTTGATGCTAATTCATCGCTATTTAGCGATGGATATATTCCGTCACTAAATGTTGTCTCTAAATTGGCAAATTCTTGTAGTGAATTAGGAAGGAAGTTAAAATTCAGCACAAAAGGTTCTAAAATTTTTTTTTAATCAATGAAAGTCTTCCCAATCTCAGTATCCCCCACCTTTCCTGCACTACTCAGTGTGGATATCTCCAAAAAGGGTCATTTGGATACTCTTACTCTAAAAAGAGCATTGGAGTAAAATGAGTATTTAAAGATATTCTTTTAAAATTAGCTCCAAATGAGTGCATTTTATTCTTCATCTCGTTGTTTTATTGATTAATGATTTTTTTTATTTTTAATAAACCAAAATACATGAGAATTTAACAACTCTAAAGTTAGCTTCAAATTCCTACTTACAAATATTTTTCTCAAGCATCAAGCACCTAAATTCATTTGCTCAATAGAAAAGCAAAAATTAAGTTCATTAAAATTTAAAAATCCCTAACCACAAATTACTCTCCTTATTTAAATTAAACCAATCATTAAAGGAAGATTAAAATACTTCTTCAAGAAAACTAAAATCAATGAATAAGACTCTATATGTGAATAGGTTGCAACAATTCAAGTGTGAGAGTAATGCATGAGCAACACAAAAATTAAACTAAAACATGCATGACTCTAAAGAAACAAACAAACAAACAAACAAGAAAAAAAAAACTAAAGAACAATGTACTTTCCTCATTTTAATGCACTTGGTGGGGAAGTGAATGGAATAACAATAACATCCTTTGCTGCCTTATTAATCATCTTAGACCTTTTGCTTTGAGGGAGTATGTGAAAGATTTCATCTATTTAAGCTTGCAACTTTTCTGCCCTTGCTTCGCAACACCTCTCAAAACCATTCATCTCATTAGACAAATCCATTATCATATTCCCAATTATGTTGTCAGAGATGTCCATAAGCTCTTTGATCTTCTCCATTATTCCATCACTCTAACCTTCAGTGTTCCCTCTCTTCCTTGTTTGGGCTTCACTCCCATTATCTCCTTCTTCCATTGTGTTATGAGGCAAAGGGACTTCACCATATTGCATCGCTGCTTGACGTAGCAAGTAGCACCTCCTTGAAGTGACATCACAAAATTGATTGTATTCTGTGATGATTTCAACAAGAACAAGGTAGTCTTCATCAAGGAATTTGGAGTCTAGTAGCTCCAATTAATTTTTAGCAAATTCAAATGGAGCAAAGTATAATGCCAAAATAATGACAAGATGCCCCATTGACACCACTGCTTTCCTAGCCTACATAACATGTCATATAGAACAAAGAACAAAGTATGTGCTACATACTTATGTGTTAGTTTTCAAGCACCACAACATAAATAACTCATCAAGAGAAACCCTAATGCTATCCTTTCTTTCAAAAATTGTATATGACATGAACTTATGTAGAATTAAATATGAGTGATCTTGAATCAAACCACTGGTCATTACTTGACCCTCACAAACTCTATCACCGCAGTGATTTCATGCCAAGAACTACTCATATTATAATCTAATTGAGGTTGACAGACACCTCCTTCAGGACAACCAAAGATATCAGACATGATTTCATAGTTAAAATAGTATTCTTTTCCAAAGAACCTACATGAAAAGACCCTTTGATTTGCATCTAGAATCTTAAATGTAGTTTAAAATTATATTGTTAGCTCAAAGAACACATTAGGTTGGGCTGCAGCCAATTTAGACCAACCCAATTTCTTGCAAAAAAAATCTATGGTTCCCTTAATCCCCATGTTCAAAAGTACCTCATCATCAAAGTATTTCAACTTGCTGAAACTTCTTTTGACTAAAGAGCGAAATCTCTTACCTTCCTCTTCAGAATAGATGGCAAAGAAAGCTTCATAATCGGCCTTTATGTCCTTGGACTTACCTTTGCCATCATTGAGCCTCTTTCTTTGAAATTGAGTTTTTGTTCTAGCCATCACAACAATGTTAGCACTTTACAAAAATAAACAACAAAAGAGAATGAAAACAACAAGAACAAAAACAAAAGAAAAGAAAAGTAGGGTTTAAATAAGAAAAAGGGGTATGGGATACAAAGAATTCTATTCCTAAAACAAAAAGGAAAAGAAATAAATTGAAAAATTGAAATTTTTATAGAAAAGGAAAAAAATAAAAATTAGCAAGTCAAAGTTTCCTTTATCAAATAGGATTTAGGAATTAAAAAGGAAGTTAAGCTCATCTAGAATCCTAATTTAACAAAGAAAAAAAAAATAAAATAAAAAATCAACAAACAAGATTTAAATTTTGAAAAAGTTTACTTCCTCCCCCACACTTAAATTGTGCAATGTCCCTATTGCATGAGTATATGACAAAGAAATAGAAAAAAAAAATTTGGATTGCCATGCTCATCATGGCGTACGGCCACGGGGCGCATGGCTGTGCGCCATGATTTATGAAAATTAGGCTCTGTGGGCATAAACTGAACATGCAGTGATGCTTTTGTGCATCTCATATCAACCTGTTTTCATTACATTACATAGGACAATCATTATAAACTAATTGCATCCATATAAGAGAGAAATTAAACATGAAATAAGAACAATTAACATTAACAAAATAAAATCCTTAACAACTTAAACAAAAACAAACTTCAACAATTTAAACAAAGCACAATAAAACATAACAACCACAAACTTAACAACATATTGTTCCATAAAACACAAAATTAAAAACAACTAAAAAGAAACATTGTTCGAGCTAAAACAAAACAACATTTTGAAACAAGATCTTCACTCTTCTCCTTTACCCTCGGATGAGGATTTTTCTTCTTCTACTTCATCATCATCATGGTTTGGCAGGAATGGGGGTGGAGCAAAATTCTGTGAGCTAAAGTAGGAATTCTGTGAGCTGAAGGCTATGGTTAATCATGCTCAAAGTATGAATCATTTGCCTTGAAGTGAGAGCCATCCTTTCAAATTCTGAACTTTGCTCTCCCACATTTGAGCCAATCACTCCAACTTGCAGCTTCAAGCTATCCAACCTCTCCATGACATCATTGAGAGTTGCATCTTGATATTCCTCCTCTTTCTTTTCTTGTGGTGCTTC
>CATIWM010095991.1:0-11932 GCA_949671775.1 Mallotus repandus | reverse complement strand
ATACTAACACTAATATATTTCCTATTTAACCTTATATTCTGCCCAAATTATTCCAATTTTAATTCAATAATTCATTAAAAGTCAACTCAAATATATGTAAATATTATACAGATAAAATTTCCCCATGCTAAAGCTTTGTTTGTCCTCAAGCAAAAATCAAATTTAAAATTTAAAGAACATGCTCAACTACAATAAAAAATTCATAGTTTCTAAGATATGCAAATTAACAACATTGAGATTGAAACTTATTTACTAAAGAAGCAAATTAGACAAAATCACATTATATTTGAACAATTTACTAATTACAACTCAAGCACATAATTTATCAAAATCCAATGAACACAAGCTAAGAGAAAAACATTTTGGCTTATAACTTTTTCTTTGAAAAACAAAATTGGCTATGAATGTGTTTTACGCTCCATTTTACAACATCTTTTTTTTCTTTTCTTTGCCTTTTGGTTTGGTGAGTGCGTTTTATGCTCAATCTCACCCTTTTTTTTTCTTTTGCTAAAAAATGAGTGTGTTTTATGCTCCATCTCGCTTTGAGTTTTTTTTTTTACAAAATGAATTAGGCAAGTGCATTTTATGCTTCATTTTGCCTTTCTTTTTCTCTTTTTTTTTTACAAACCATCATGCATTCTCTCCTAAAATTATGCTCAAATTCAATCTCTAAATAGACGTTTAGGTAATAAGAACTAAATTTTTCATGCATAATGAATATGTACAATCTTCTTAATTAATAAATCATTCAATAGTTCGATAATTGAATGAAATCATAAACTCATACACCATTCCTCTCTAATTGCAATTAAGTGACTATTTTGCACAAAATAAAAATTTAAAGGGTAAGCTAACAGTAATATGGAGAAATTGAGTTGAAACTTAATGAATAGAATAGAGAAAATGTACTTACCCTTTTTTAACTAAAAATCAACAATTTTAATTGAACTTGAATAGTGAATAAACACAAAGTCCCCCCACACTATCCATGTCACTATCCCCAATGACAGAAATTATAAAAACATGTAAAAGTTAAAAAATAAAAGAGAAATTAAGAATAAAGAGGAAATAGTAAAGAAGAATACTACCCTGAAACTTGTAGTCATCTCATAGCTTGAAAGGAGCAGAAAACAAAAGAACTAAAAAACGATTATCCAAAATTCAAACAAAAGAAGTTAAACGCATAACATCCTTAAACAAAATAAAGAAAAGAAATAAAAGAAAACAACATTAAGCATCCTATTAAAAACATGAAAATAGATTTAGATCATTGATAATAAAAGAAAACAATATCAGTCATCCATAGGATCAAAATCATCATGAGTAGGATCAAAAGGGGTAGGATAAGCTAGATCATCTATCGGGTCACTATCATCATGCCATTCTTCTGTAGCAGCAGAAGAGGTATAACCAAGAAAAATGGGGCGGGGAGGCAAAGAAATGCCATGTTGGTGACATAAGATAGAGAGTCCATCAACCACCCAATGAAGTAGTTCAGTATGATATTGAAGTGTAGCATCAATATGTGAAGGATAAGAGGATGATGGTCTAGCTGAATGCGAGGGAGGTGGAGGAGCATGGGTGGTAGGAGGTGGTAGAGGGGGATGCTAATCATCACCTAACTTAATAGGATGCTAAATTAAAGTATACTACCCATCACGAACCTCAACTAAATGGATTTTTCTCATCATAGACAGGTTAAATGGAAGCATGTTACAAACATGAGTGAGATTAGGAAATGTGTCAAAAACCCATGAAGACTTAGCTAAATGAGTAATGTAGGAACCTCCACATAATGCACCCTTTTTCTTCTTAGACATACCATCCATGTAAAGAGCAAGCCCAAAGCCTAAATGAGGTACTAAACCCTTATCAAAGCATCTTAAGTAAAACAAATCTCGAAGTGAAACAACTTTGGTGCTCTCCTTACATCCACAAATAATAAAAGTAATAAGACGGTGCAAATAACACAAATCAAGATGAGCAATATTTGTGTTATTACTTATCCTAAGATCATAATTCTTTTGAGCTCCAGAACATGTAATATCCCTCCAATAATGCGTAGGGCTTGCATTCCCAAGATTAGTAACAAAATTCTTAATCTCCTCGCTAGTGGTGAATATAGCATCATAAAAACTGCAATGCTCGGCAAATTCATTGAGAGAGTGGGAAGATTGTTCTCCTCCTAGTTGGTACTTAACAAAACCTTTTTTATCAAAATAACTAGTGTGCTCTTTTCTAATGAAAAAGTGGACAAGAACTCAATGAAAAGCTCAGGGAAAATGGGTTCTTCTATCTTCATGAAATTATCCCACTTTGATCTATTAATCATCCCTAACATAGATTCATTTAAGCTTACAGCTGCTAAATCACCTAGCATAATATGATAAGAGGGATGAATGGGAAGGGAAATCAAAGAGGCACACTTTTCTTTTATGGGTTTTGTCCGAAAATTGAAGCAAAGGGTGATGAGGATTGACTCGGCTTTAGCTTTGGCTTGCATGGCTTGAGGAAGAGGTGGCGACACAGCCATGCGAGATTGGCGAGGAGGTGATGGTAAAGAAGCCATACGAGGTCACTTCTTGGTGGGGCTTGTCTTCTTTCCAATGGATTTTGACTTCCCTATATGAGAATTGAATAAAAACAACAAAGATTTTGTATGGGTATGGTCAAGAAAAAAGAAATTTGAAGAAGATGGAGAGAAAAGTTTGAAGAAGGGAGAGAAAAGTTTGAAAAGAAGAAAAATAGTAAAAGTGATGGTGGGTGTCGGCTAGGGTTGGGAAGCTTGTATTTATAGAAGATGTAGTGACACGGGCGTGTGGAATCCCGTGTCACATACCGTGTCAGGTTTGGGTAGTGGGAAAAAAAGGGGAACACAGTTTTTAAGAAACGTTGTGATGTGTCATGTTGGCATCTGTTTAAATTCAAAATTTGAACTTTGTTGGGACACGACATGGTGGATACCATGTCAGTTTCAAGAAAGCAAATTTTTAGGAAAGAAAATTAATACAGTATGGCAATGTTGTGTTGTATTATGTGCCATATAGAGGTAACATGACACACGCATGTAGAATGTCGTGTCGACCTTAGGAAGAGAGACTCGATATTCAACACAGGTTCTTCCTACCATGACCCATAATGTGTTTGGGTCTGGAATTTTAGGTTCTAACATCAACACAACATTTATAAATTATGTTGGAAACCATATGTTCTTTGGGTGCCTAATAAAATCATCACATGGCATATAACACAGTTTATAGGAAACCGTGTCCTAACAAGAGTGAGAACTTTTAAATTAAGTCATACTTGGACATGGCATGGTGGATACTGTGTCACATGTTGTGTGGATCATATAGCTCTTTAATCCATAACACTAATCACCTTTTCCTTGTGTATAGGATCTTGAATGAAAAATAACATTTATAAATAGAAAAATGAAGAAATTAACAATACAAAAATCAAAGAAAAATAAAAAAAAAAGTTAAGAAGATGTTAGGTTGCCTCCCAACAAGCGCTAGTTTACGGTCATTTAGATAGACTGAGTAGCAATGTTGTCATTCTAGGTTTATGGGTGTGCAAAACACACTCTTAAAGCTTGCTTCCTCTGAATTGTAAGGCTTTAAAAGTTGCCTATTGACCTTGAAGGTTTCATTGGCCTTGGTTAATAGTTCAACTACTCCATGAGGAAAAAATTGTTTGATTTTGAAAGGACCAGACCATCTTAACTTGAGTTTCACTGGAAAAAGCTTCAATCTGGAGTTGAAAAGAAGCACCAAGTCCCCTTCCATAAGTTCTTTTTTCTACAAACGCTTGTCATGCCACTTTTTAGTTCTCTCATTTTAAATTTTGGCATTCTCATAAGCATCCATCCTGAATTTCTTAAGTTCACTCAATTAAAGAAGTCTCTTTGCACCAACCTTAATTAAATAAAAGTTGAGCAACCTTGTTGATGTGTGTAATAATTGCATATATTGGAGTTGAATTTTAATGAACTTTGAATAATAAATCAACTTAATTTGTGAGGAATTTGAGCTTAATTTGGAAATATATTAGTTTTAATATTATAATTAAGATTTTATTGTAAATCAATTTAAGTTGTGAGGAATTCGAGCTTAATTTGGAAATATATTAGTTTTAATATTATAATTAGGATTTTATTATTTTTGGTTTATTTTTAATCAAATTAGGAGTTTATATTTAAGTACTTATTAGCGTTTCAATTTTTATAGGAAAGATTAAAAAGGAAATCCAAAAAGTTAAGGATTTGTACAACATGGCCATGACATGGGCATGTTGCAAGCCATGTCTACTTCTTGAACTGAAGGAATATTGCACACAGGCACGACATGGTCATATTATAGGTCATGCATCTTTCTATCCAAATTGAAGAATTTATGTACATTCAACACGGCTATGACACGGGCATGCGCAAAACCATGCAATAATCTGGAAATCAAGCCCAAAGTGAAGCATGACTATGCTGAAGCTGTGTTGAAGCTATGCTGAAAAGAAGAAGACATGACACAGCCATGCCAAAGTCGTGTCGAAGCCATGTTGAATAGAAGAAGGTTTCCTAATTGAAAAAGGAAAAGGAATTCAATGGCGTTTAGGGTTATATCAAGTATATAAAGGGGCATTAAGAAGGTTTATTGGAGCATTTCTTAGATAATAAAAAGAGCCATAAATAAGAGCTCAAAAAGGCGAAGAAGGGTTTGAAGATTGAAGTGGCGCATAAATGAGTTTTATCTATTCTTCTTCTTGTCTCTCTTGTTATTGATTTTATTACTTGTAGAATTATATGTAGCTAAACTCTTTTTATGGTTTAGGGTAGGAGTAGCTATTCTATGATTTGATTGAACACAAGCCTTTTATTAATTTTATTTTTAGTTAATTCTATGTGTTAAGCTTAATGTCTTGCTATCATTCCAGGCATGTTTGGTTGTATGCTTATGGTAGATTAACCAACGAGAGTTAGGGGAATTTATCAGCTTAAGACTCATAAGACTTAGATCACTCGACCACGAGAGTAGACGAGCTCTACGAGGAACCATAATAGTAGGCAGGGGTCTACGGTGGTAAATTAATTCTTAAGAAGCTTAATGAGTTTAGATTAACTTCTTAACCACGAGAGTAGGTTAAACTTTAATCTTTACATGCTTAATTGAACCCGAGAGAGTCTTTAGGTATTTTAGAATAATTACCCTTAACTGTGATCAAGGTGTTTAATAATTATGTGTTCATGATTTGATTGGAATAGTGAAACTTAACCTACGCTCTATGTTTTAATTATTTGATTTTCTTTTAATTTTTGGCGCCGTTGCTGGGGATTGCCAACATTGATATTAATTTAATTTGTACTTCTTTTAGACTAGCATTTTATTTTATTTTCTTTGTAATATTGATAAGTAATTTGTTATGGATAATGATATATTTTCTTATCAATTTATAAGATATAATGCATATGATCCTATATATAATGTAGAACATATGTCATTTAATTATTTTCCATCTTCTTTTCAGGTTTATATTTTATGTGGAGAGAACCACAATGAGGCATATTGCCCATATTATTCATACTCACCTCCACAACTTCACTACAACCCATCTTGAAGTAGTTGTGTGGATCATACTGGGAGTTATCAATAAGAGGAGGCCAAGAGAATCGAGGAACCGTTATTAGAGATCAAGATGAAGCAATTCTTCCAAGCATAAGCTAAAATAAATTAGCAAATCATGTCCGAGATGGATGCACAAAAAGAAGCTCTAATAAGGTTCAAGTTTCAAGGACATCAAATTACAGAAATTCAAAATTTATGCTTCTAAAAGCTTCAAATGTGTGCACCCATAAATTGCTCAATGGAAATATAAGGAAAAAGTGTATGGGATGACGAGAGCACTTTGAGTCAGGACGATCAAGTCACTTTTGAGTTGTGTCACTATGAGCAAGAAGAATTGATCACCAAGAAAATTAAAGAAGTCTCCAAGAGTAAGAAGGAGTTTGTAGACATCAAGGATGACGAGGTACAAAGTCACTCAACTCAATTTCAAGATGAGTTGGATGAAAAAATCATAACAATTCTTAAAGCTATATGGGATGAAGATGAAGATGTGCCATCTACAAATACCAATGCATATGTTCCACGGACTATTATCGGCATATACAACGAATCCATGAAAGGTGTTGGACTATTTGAAAATCCATATGAAAAGCCTTACATTCTTCTAGTAATTATAGAACCAAAGATTTGGCATGTGGAGTCCGCACTTTATTATCTAGGCATAAGGGAGCCTATTAAAAGAAAGAAAAGGAAGATACTTCCAAGAACACTTCCTCATGTTCGGTTGTACCCATGATACCATATATTTAAGGGGCCAAGCTAATGACCTAAAATTAGCGCTTGTTGGAGGCAACCCAATATGTTTTGATTTATTTCTTTTGTTTAAGTTTATTTTTAGTTTGGTTTTCTCTTTTATTTTTCTTAGTTTTTATTATTTTTTATTTTGTAAGTCATTCAAGCATTTGGAGCGAGCACAAAAGGAAGAAAACGCTTACTGGGGAAGTCCTTTTTTCTTTTTCTAATTCTAATATTTTTGTCATTAAGGACAATGCCATAGATAAGTATGGGGGAGGATGTTAAATGTTACGATAATGTTTTTATGTTTTATGTTTGTGCATTTTATGTTTATTTTTGCATGTGTACTAGTAAAATTAAGAAAAAAATAAAAAAAAATTGATGAGATTCATTAACTTTCAACTCGATTTCTCCACATTTGTTATAATGCTTTTCCTTCAAACATTTTGTTTTATTTTTATGCAAAATTGATGCTCAATTGCAATTAGAGGGGATAATGTATAAGCTTGTTTTTCGGTTCAATTATCGAATTATTGAATGGTTTATTAATTAAGATGGTTGTACATAATCATTATATATGAAAATTTTAGTTTTTATAACCTAAGCATCAACTTGGAGATTGAATTTGAGCATGATTTTAGGAGAGAATACATGATGGTTTGTAATTTAAAAAAAAAAAGAGGCAAGATGGAGCATGAAACACACTTGCCTAATTTTGTTTTACAAAAACTCAGAGCGAGATGGAGCATAAAACGCACTCATTTTTTAGCAAAAATGAAAATGATAGTGAGATGGAGCATAAAATGCACTCACCAAAGCCAAAGGCAAAGAAAAGAAAGGATATTGTGGAATGGAGCGTAAAATGCATTCACAACCAATTTTTGTTTTTCAAAAGAAAAAATTATAAGCTTAAATGATCTTTTTCTAGCTTATATTCATTGGATTTCAAAAAGTTATGTGCTTGGGTTATGATTAGTAAATTGTTCATATATGATGTATTTTTGTCTGATTATCTTCCTTAGTAAACAAGTTTCAGTCCCGGTGTTATCAGTTTGCATGTCTTAGGAGCTATAAATCTTTTGTTGTAGTTGAGCTTGTTCTTTAAATCTCAAATTTGATTTTTGCTTGAGGACAAGCAAAGCTTAAGTGTGGGGGAATTTAATGTGTATAATATTTGCATATATTAGAGTTGAATTTTAATGAACTTTGAATAATAAATCAATTTAATTTGTGAGGAATTTGAGCTTAATTTGAAAATATATTAATTTTAATATCATAATTAGGATTTTATTATTTTTTTTTTATTTTTAGTCAAATTAGGAGCTTATATTTAAGTACTTATTAGTGTTTCCCTTTTTATAGGAAAGCTTGAAAAGGATTTTCAAAAAGTTAAGGATTTGTACGACATGGCCATGTCATGGGCATGTTGCAAGTCTACTTCTCAAACTAAAGGAATATTGCACACGGGCATGACATGGTCATGTTATAGGTCGTGCATCTTTCTGTCCAAATTGAAGAATTTATGAACATTTAACACCAGCATGTGCAAAACCATGCTAAAATCTGGAAATCAAACCTAAAGTGAAGCACGGCCATGCTGAGGCTGTGTTAAAAAGAAAAAGACGTGACACAGCCATGTCAAGTCCATGTTGAAGCCAAGTCGAATAGAAGAAGGATTCCTAATTGAAAAAGGAAACAAAATTCAAGGTTGTTTAGGGTTCTATCAGTTTTTCTTATATAAAGGGGCATTAAGAAGGTTTATGGGAGCATTCCTTGGACAATAAAAAGAGCCACAAACAAGAGCTCAAAAAGGCGAAAAAGGGTTTGAAGATTGAAGCGTTGGTTAAATAAGTTTTATATATTCTTCTTCTTCTTCATTCTCTTGTTATTTATTTTATGTTTGTAATTCTTTCTAAAGCCTGGCTAAACTCCTTCTAGGGTTTAGGGTAGGAGTAGTTATTCTATGATGTGATTGAACACAAGTCTTTTATTAATTTGATTTTCAGTTAATTATGTGAGTTGCACTTAATGCCTTATTATCATTCCAGGCCTGTTTGATTGCATGTTTATGGCTAAATTAACCAACGCTATTTTACAAAAACTCAAAGCATAATGGAGTGTAAAACGTACTCGTTTTTAGCAAAATGTAAAAAAATGGTGAGATGAAGTGTAAAATGCACTCAGCAAAGCCAAAGGCAAATAAAAGAAAAGATGTTGTGAAATGGAGCATAAAACACATTCATAACCAATTTTTTTTTTCAAAAGAAAAAATTATAAGTTTAAATGCTCTTCTTCTAGCTTATGTTCATTGGATTTCAAAGAGTTATGTGCGTGGGTTATGATTAGTAATGTATTTTTGTTTGATTATCTTCTTTAGTAAACAAATTTCAGTCTCAGTGTTATCGGTTTGCATGTCTTAGAAGCTATAAATCTTTGGTTGTAGTTGAGCTTGTTCTTTAAATCTCAAATTTGATTTTTGCTTGAGGACAAGCAAAGCTTAAGTGTGGGGGAATTTAATGTGTGTAATATTTGCATATATTGGAGTTGAATTTTAATGAACTTTGAAAAATAAATCAATTTAATTTGTGAGAAATTTGAGCTTAATTTAGAATTATATTAGTTTTAATATTATAATTAGGATTTTATTGTTTTTGGTTTATTTTTAATCAAATTAGGAGTTTATATTTAAGTACTTATTAGTGTTTCCCTTTTTATAGGAAAGCTTAAAAAGGAATTCCAAAAAGTTAAGGATTTGTACGACATGGCCATGATATGGGCATGTTGCAAGCCATGTCTACTTCTAGAACTAAAGGAATATTGCACACGGGCACGACACGGTCATGTTATAGGTCGTGCATCTTTCTGTCCAAATTGAAGAATTTATGAACGTTCAACACGGCTATGACACGGACGTGTGCAAAACCATGCTACAATCTGGAAATCAAACCCGAAGTGAAGCACAACCATGCTGAAGTTGTGCTGAGGCCGTGCCATAAAGAAGAAGACATGACAGGGCGAAGCCATGTCGAACAGAAGAAGGTTTCCTATTTGAAAAAGGAAAATGAATTCAAAAGAATTTAGGGTTCTATTAGGTTTTCTTATATAAAGGGACATTAAGAATGTTTATGGGAGCATTCCTTGGATAATAAAAAGAGCCACAAACAAGAGCTCAAAAAGCGAACAAGGGTTTGAAGATTGAGGTGGTATGTAAACGATTTTTATCTATTCATCTTCTTCATTCTCTTGTTATTTATTTTATGTTTATAATTCTTTACAATGCCATGTTTGGCTAAACTCCTTTTAGGGTTTAGGGTAGGAGTAGCTATTCTATGATGTGATTGAACACAAGTCTTTTATTAATTTGATTTTTAGTTAATTCTATGAGTTGCACTTAATGTCTTGTTATCATTCCAGGCCTGTTTAATTGCATGTTTATGGGTAAATTAACCAATGCAAGTTAGGGGAATTTATTAGCTTAAGACTCATAGGACTTAGACTACTTGACCACAAGAGTAGGCGAGCTCTACGGGGAACCATAACAGTAGGCGGAGTCTATGGTGGTAAATTAATTGTTAAAGAACTTAATGAGTTTTGATTAACTTTTTAACCATGCGAGTAGGTTAAACTTTAATCTTCACATGCTTAATTGAACTCAAGAGAGTCTTTAGGTATTTTAGAATAATTACCCTTAACTGAAATCAATGTTTTTGTTTGTTAAAGTGTTCATGATCTGATTGGAATAGTGAAACTAAACCTAAGCTCTATGTTTTAACTATTTGATTTTCTCTTAGTTTAATTTGCTTAGATTTATATTATTTGCTAAATTACTGTGTTTGATTTGGTAGCTAAGAACATAGGTAGAAATATTAGTATTCAATATTCAATCCTTGTGGGAATTATATCTTTTGTAATGTAATTCATAATTCATGTGCTTGTAGATTTTGAATACAACACTTGTAGCCTAAAATGCCTTGCATTATAACTCAATAGGGAGATGGCATGACTTCCCAAAAACTAAATGAAAAGGTAAAGTTTGAATAGGAGTTTTGAAAGCTGCTCTGTGTGGCCAAAGTGCATCATCCAAATGCGTAGACCAATCCTTGCGTGAAGCATTGACCGTCTTCTCTAAAGTGCTCTTTAATTCTCTATTGGAAATCTCTCCTTATACGCTTGTTTGAGGATGTTATGGTGTAGCCACTTTATGCTTGATTCCATACTTTGCAAGAAGGTTTTCAATTGGGCGATTACAAAAGTGAGACCCTCCATCACTTATAATAGCTCTAGGAGTGCCAAATCGAGTGAAAATGTTCCTTCGGAGGAACTTAGTGACTACTTTCACATCATTGGTCGGTGAGGCAATTGCTTCAACTTACTTAAAGACATAGTAAACTCCAACAAATATGTATTTATTTCCATAGGAACTTGGAAACGGACCCATAAAATTAATCCCCTATACTTCAAATAGCTCAATCTCTATGATATTAGTAAGGGGCATCTCATTCCTTCTACTAATTGTTCCTGTCCTTTGATAATGATCACATTTAAGCACAAATTTCCTAGCATCTTTGAAATGAGATGGCCAATAAAAACCACTTTGAAGCACTTTTATTTCTATTTTTGTTGAACTCGCATGTCCCCCACACTCAAGTGCATGACACTAAGTGAGTATTTATAGAATTTCTTCATCCTAGACACATCTTCTTATTAGCCTATCTCCACATTTTTATACAAATAGGGTTCATCCCATAAGTATTATTTCACATCCCAAAAGAATTTTTTCTTTTGATGGTAGTCTAGATCAAGAGGAAGAAATCCACATGCTAGGTAATTGACTAAATCAGTATCCTAAGGAATGATTTCTTGTGCTTTCATGAGCCGCTCACCTGGGAGATCATCAGCAATTAGGAGAGAATATGAATTATGAAATTATTCAAGGCAAGAAAGGTGATCTACCACCAAATTTTCTGTCCCCTTGCGATCTCTAATCTCCAAATCAAATTCTTGTATGAGTAGAATCCATCGAATAAGCCTTGGCTTGGCATCTTTCTTCATTATAAGCTACTTGAGAGATGAATGGTCGGTGTAGACGATCACCTTGCTGCCAACTAGATAGGATTGAAACTTGTCAATTACATGCACTACCGTTAATAATTCCTTTTCAGTTGTTGCATAGTTGATTTAAGCTTCATCAAGAGTGTGACTTATGTAATAAATTGCATAACCTTGCTTATCTTTTTGTTGCCCCAAAACAGTTCCTATGGCATAGTCACTCATATCGTACGGAAGACTCTAATCTGGTGGTTGCAACACGGGTGCTGTGATTAAGGCCTCTTTTGACAGATGAAAAGCATTCTAGCACTCATCATTAAACTTAAAAGTGACATCTTTAGAAAGAAAATTACTTAAAGGTTTAGCAATCTTAGAAAAATCTTTGATAAAGTGATCATAAAACTCGACATGACCAAGGAAACTCCTTATTCCTTTGACAGAGGTAGATGGTGGAAGTTTTTCAATCACTTCAATCTTGGCTTTATCAACTTCAATTCCATTTTCAGACAAAAAATGTTCGAGCACCACTC
>CATIWM010095987.1:0-13436 GCA_949671775.1 Mallotus repandus | reverse complement strand
GATCAGCTGCGGTATTTCCTTCTCGAAAAATGTGAGAGACTCTAAAATTCATTTGGGAGACATAATGTAAACACTCTAGCCAATTTGGCTTTAATTCCCAAGGAACTTGGATGCTTCTAAATTGAAAAAGGTGAACCACATAAGTGGAGTCACATTCCAACGAAAGATGATGCCATCCTTTGTTCCAAGCCGTTTGGATAGCATAAATGGCTGCTTTCAACTCAGCAATGAAAGCGAAAGAGGTACCAATTGAAAAAGCAAATGCGCCTCTAGCAAATCCCCGAGGAGTGCGGAAAATTCCTCCCGCCTCAGCTAGTCCCGGGGAGCCCAAAGTTGAGCCATCTGTGTTAACTTTTAACCAAGAGGTCGGTGGAGGATTCCAACAGACTGAAATCATGTTGGGGGCTTTTCTTAGGATCCCCCTAATACAAAGAGCACCAAGGATGTGTCTTTCTTCAGAAGAGTTACACATGTGACCCATCTTGAAGAAATCAGTTTCTTTAATGGCATTCCAGATCCATCTTAAAACTTAGTGGCTATTTGGAGTTTGATCCTCGAAAATAGCAGCGTTCCTGGTCTTCCATATCATCCACAAGCTGTTCACAATAGCAGAACACCACAATTATTTCAATGTTATTCTAAGATTCTGGTGTTTGCATTACGGTTTTGTTTTTGTCCTATTTACTGCTATTTTTGTTCTTGAGCATTAGATTTATAACTTATTTGTTTGGGCATACTTATTAGTTATTTTCATATTTTCATATTAATACCCAGATCTTAAATTGAAAAAAATTATCTCATCTATTTTAGATTTTGACTAATTTTCATTTACATTTGCTTAATTAAAATTTGTGTTAATGCAGTGATTATATCCTTCGAATTGTTTCAATTATATATACAAAAATTAATATAAGGTTTTTTCGTAATAACTTTATTCACTTGAATCTTTTTTATTTTTTCACCAAAAAATAAAACTTATCAAAAATTATTTTTGTTTTAGAACAAATTTTATAAATTTTTTGTTTTATATTTTAATTTTAAAAGAAAATATTTTTAACACCGTTTTTTTCTCATTGAGTAAACAAAATTTTTCAATAGTCAACACTTTAATTTTGACATTTTAAACCTTAAAATTTTTTAAATATATGTAACATAGTATATTTTTTAATTGAAGGATCACTAATGGAGATAATTTTTAAAATTTAAAATATCTATTTATTAATAAATTTTCTTTTGAAAGTTAATTACATTACAATTAAAAAATTATAGAACTTTCTAGTGCTCCTATCCCAAATTCTTTTCATCAAAGCTGCAGGGATCAATTCATCACATCCCTATTTGTGATTAAATTAGATGAAAACTATGCTATTTGAAGTGTTAGAATTACAAGGTAAGATCGCCTGTCAGGTGAAACAAAACATTATAATCACAAAGAGAAAAACATTCTTTTTTTCAGGATTGTAGTAAAGTATATATTCTTACTTTTTTTCTTTTTTCTTTTTTTAGCATCAAGCAAGGTATAGCTTCACCTTTTTTTTTTTTTTTTTTTAATAATGCTGCATTCTTAGCTTGCCCCCACGACAACAACCAGGCCAGCCTAATTTGTGGTCCTAGGCAATTTTTCATTTTATTTTTTCACTTTTATGTTGTAAAATCACCGATTAGTTTTTTTTTCAAATATTAATTATAACTAAAATACTTTTAAAATAAAATAAAATCAAAATAATTCAATATTAGAATATAATAAAATTTTTTAAATTTTTTAAATTCAACAAAAAGGGAAAAATTAAAAGTTGCAAAGAAATTATGTAGCAATTAATTTCTTTGAAAAAATTGAAAAATAAGGAGATGTTTTTTAGTGGGGAAAACAAGGAGATGTAACCTTAAAAATAAGAGAGAAAAATTTTAAAATAAATATTTATATTATAACAAAATATTAATTAAAAACATTTTATTTGAATTAATGAATAGAATTAATGCAATCATAGTCAACACTTTAATTTTAGCATTTTAACCCTAAATTTTTTTTAAAATATGTAACACATTTTTTTAACTGTAGGATCAGTAATGGAGATAATTTTTAAAATTTATAATATTTGTTTATTAATAAATTTTCTTTTGAAATTTAATTATTAGAATAAAAAAATTATATAACTTTCTAGTGCTCCTATCCCGAACTTTTTTCATCAATGCAGAGGGTTAAATTGTGTACCCAACATTAACAAATCTTTTTCAGCAATGAAGAGGGTGTTCAGCAAAATTTTTTCGATGCTATTTTAATATTTATTTCTTATGTGGACATCTTTTTCACATATAAACATTAAATTCTTTTTTTTTTTAGAAATAAAGCTTCATTAAGGTAAAACTCAACCAAAGTTTACATCCTGAAGCACCTCAAAAGGAAGTGCATTGAACCATTGAACCAAGAAATTCTGCTTAACTGATGGTGAAAGAAAACTCTTATTGCTGGATCTAGGAATAAAAGAGAAGTAAAAGTAACTAAAATTTGAACACAAGAATATGATGTCTGAAATTATTTCTCCCAGCTCAGTGCACTGCTGAGCTCCACCCTTCAGCTTCTGGATCAGCGACAGGCAGTCAGATTCAATATGAACCTGAGAAAGGTTTAATGACAGCGCCAATTGGATTCCCAGTCTGCAAGCTAAGGCTTCTGTTACTTCCGGTGATTGAGGCATTTCAAGCCTTTGAACTTTAGCTACTACGAGTTGTCCCTGATCATTCCAAGTTGTGATTCCAAGACCACAACCCCTATCAGTTTTGATAGTCGCGTCTGTGCAAATCTTGAAACATTGAGCATGTTCTCTGTTAACATCAATTCTCCTGAATATGGAAGAATGAACTATCAATCCATTATTCGCCTCTTCAAAGTCAGTCAAAAGCTTCTGAGCTTTTTGGAGGCAGATGATAACATCCATATGCTCGTTCTTGAATATAATTCTATTCCTTACATACCAATTAAACCAGGCTATGGAGAAGAATACCGAGAGAGCTTCCGGCGGTAAAGAAGAGCGAAGCTTATCAATCCAGACACCCAAAGAAGTTTGCAGGTCGTCCTCTGAAACTGAAATCCTCAAGTAGCTCAGATACCATAATTTTTTACTCCATTTACAGTTTCGGATGACATGGTCGATAGTTTGTTCTGAAAGACCACATCAACGACAAATTGGGTTGCAATCCAAATTCCTCTTTATTAACTCAGAACCAACAGGTAACAGATTGTTAAGCATTCTCCATCCACAAATTTTAATTTTTGAGGGGATGGATAATTGCCGTAGCCACTTCCAGTTGGCTACTGTTAAAGATGATGCATTCGAGTTAGAGTGATTCTGAGTTAAATCGCAAGCAAGCCAATAAGCAAACTTAACAGTATATAGCCCCGATTTGGAATGACACCAAATCAATCTATCAGGCGGTTTACTAACATTGAGGGAGATCGATGTTATACTTCTAGCTTCATCCAGATTAAACAAAGAGTGAAATTTAATACGATCCCAATATAAGCGATCATCCAACATCAAGTCATTAACCTTCATATTTTAATCTACACTACCTCGACAACTCGGTGCAATAAAATCAAGTGGTTTTGAAATCCACTTGTTAAGCCACATCCGAATATTATCTCCATTCCCAACCCTCCTTCGAGTGTCTTTTTCAAGCAGAATTTTAGCCTCACAAATACTGCTCCAGGAGTAGCTTGGATTAAAGCCTTTGCTAGATTGCACGAAGTTTTGCTTTGGGAAATACTGGGCCTTTAATGAACACGCCAAGAGAGAATTGGGATTAGTCATAATTCTCCAACACTGTTTCCCTAACATTGCTAAGTTAAAAGCTTGTTAGTCCCTAAAACCCATTCTTCCAGATAGTTTAGATATGCACAATTTTTGCCAAGTGCACTGTGAATCTTCCGCTCATCATACTGTTGGCCCCACCAAAAATTTACTGTCATAGAATCAATAGTCTGACACACCTGCATAGGAAGCTTAAAGACACTCATAATATAGTGTGGAATTGCTTGAGCCACTGCTTTGATCAAAATCTCTTTTCTTGCTATAGATAGAGTTTTTTCCTTCCAGCTTGAAAATTTCTTCCTAACTCTATCAATTGTGTTTTGGAATAGATAGTAGCTTTTTTGATCTTGTAATAGTTGTGGGGAGGCCAAAGTATTTGGCTTGCTTGTCTACTTTTTGAGTCCAAGGATTTGCTTCAAGCTATCACATGCACCTGTAGAAACATTAGGATTAAAAGAAATCTCTGATTTGTCATAGTTAACCTCTTGCCCTGAAGCATTTTCATAACAAGAGAGAATATCATTAATAGTTTCAAGTTCCCTTAGTGTAGCTCTGCAAAAAATAATGCTATCATCAGCAAAAAAGAGATGAGAAATCACAGGGGCTCTACTACAAATTTTAATACCACTCAACAAATTTTGGGACTCAGCTTTTCTAATCAAACTAGATAAAGGGGAAAGGGGAAAGGGGATCCCCTTGCCTAAGACCTCTAGATGGACAAAAAGAAGGGTTAGGGTTTCCATTAATAAGGATAGAGTAAGACACAGTGGAAATACATCTCATAATCAAATTAACACATTGATTTGAAAATCCCATTTTAATCATGACCTTCTTAAGAAAATTCCACTCCACTCCATCCTATGCCCTACTCATATCTAATTTTAAAGCAAAAACACCTCTAGAACTTCTTTTTTTGTTTTTCATAGCATGAAAAATTTCTAGAGCTAGCAAAGCATTGTCCAATATTTGTCTACCTGGTACAAAGGCAGACTGAGTGTCATGAACAAGATCAGGAAGGATTCTTTTCAGTCTATTAGCTATAGTTTTTGTAACAATTTTAAAAATCACATTGCACAAGCTAATAGGCCGAAAGTCCATAGGGATTTTAGGATCAGAAATTTTTGAAATTAAAACAATACAAGTCTCATTGATGCAGGCAGGAGAAAGGCCATTACTTAGAATATTCAAAACTAAATTACAAACAACATTATGAACAATATGCCAAAAATTTTGAAAAAATAAAGCAGGCATACTGTCTAGGCCAAGGAGCTTTGGAAGGGTGAATTTAAGAGAGCAGAAAAATTTCTTCTTTGGAGTAAGGTCTACTCAAATCTGCTTTCCCTTGCTCATCTATTTGTTTATCACCAATGTCCACTGCCCTATCCATATCAACTCCTTCATTGCTAAAAAATAATCCTTTGAAGTAGCTAATGAATGGCTGAGCAATGCTATCCTCATCTTTAATCTCCTCTCATGTGGAATTAGTAATTTTGCTAATATGATTCTACCTTCTCCTTCCATTCGCTTTCCTATGAAAATAACCTGTATTTTTATCCCCCTTCTTGAGCCATAATACTCGAGATCGTTGCATCCACATAGTTTCTTCGCTCTTGAGAAGAATGTCCAATCTACCTTCAATTTCATGTTGCTGATTAACCGCCTCTTAGTCCTGGGTTTTCTGTTGAAGCCGAGATAACTCACTTCTTAATTTTCCCATCTCTATATTCACATTGCCGAATTGATCATGTTCCCACCGTTTAAGATCAACTTTGCATTTATTTATTTTTGATAAAACCGCTGTATTTGTATCCGCCACCAAAGCATTACTCCAAGAGTCTTCAACCAGCGATTTATAAGAAGGATCTTAAAGCCACAAAGCTTCAAACCTGAACTGTCTATCTTTCTTTGTTCTTCTTTTCTTTACGTCCCAACTAAGCAGAATTGGGTTATGGTCAGAATAATGACAAGGCAAATGTTTAGTTTGATAATGAGAAAAGGCATTGATCCACTCAACATTTGCTACAAACCTATCAAGCCTTTCTTGAACACAAGCTGAGGAATGCCACCCATTGGACCACGTGAATAGGGAACCATTGTAACCAAGAAATTTAAGATTGGTAATTTGGAGAGCTTCTTTGAAAGCATCCATCTTCCTCACTTTACGATCATTTCCACCCGATTTTTCAAAAGAGAACAACACCTCATTAAAGTCCCCACCACATAGCCATTGAGTAGAAGATATTAATTTGAGATTTTTGAGAAGATCCTATGTAAGCTCCTTAAATTGGTCTTCAGGCCATCCATAGATGCAAGTGAAAAGCCACCCTATCATAGAACCCAATCTGTCAATGGAAGCATCAATATGGTGCAATGAGCTAGAGAGCACTCTAACTGATAAAGGAGCTCACCAGATGAGGGCGAACCCGCCACGACGATTATTCTAGTCACCTGAACAATCCACACTAACACCATTCATGCTGAGCTATTTGTGAATAACCATCATCTCACCTTCACTTCTTCTTGTTTCCATAAGGAAGATAATGGTGGGAGCTTCTTGAATCATCTTCTTTTTAAGCGCACAAATTATGGATTCGGGTTTGAGCGAGACCATGTTTTTTAATGTGAGTTTTGGGTGGGAAGGGGTTGGATTTCAGTAATTGATGATCTGGTAATTTTTATCAGGTTCGGGGTTTAAGGGATGTATGGAGAGGTTGGACTTTGTTATTTTATGTGGTGCCAAATTGGTAGTCTGGGAGTCAAGATTAAGTAGGGTTTGTGCGGTGTTTGGATCGGGGTTAGATTGTTTAATGGTGGGGTTACTAGGTTCATCTGTGAACATTGAAGAATGTTGTGGGGTGAGAGATAGATGAGGTGATGGGGAAGGGTTGTTTGTGGATTATTGGAGATTCACTAAAGAGATAGCTTCCATGACCTGAGTATGATCTTTCGGCAGTAACTCTGAATTAATCTTAAGGATGGAAGCGGGTGAGGTTATAGTATGAGGGGACGAAGTGTTTAAATTTGTTGGCATAGATGTGTTCAGATTAGGTTCAATTGGGGAGGAAGTGGTATCTGAGGTGTGAGTTGAGTTTTGTATGGGTGTTCTTTTCAGGTTCCTAGAATAGTGAGGTTCTCCGAGGCTGTGAAGAGGGGTGACTGTCTCTATAACGTTTTAGAGGAGATACTTTCATCCACGAGCCAAAGTTCCATTGCCCTTCCAAGCTACCCAAATCTCCTTTAAAGTCATTACACTATTTTATTGAATTCCAATACGCCCATAATGGTAGCAAAAAATTGGAAGGCTTTCATACTTTATAACGGATCCAAACTGGTTAGAGTAATGCCTTGCGGAAGTGGATCTTTAGTTTTCACTTGAGCTTTGAATCTAACAAAACGTCCCCCTGAGGTTATCTCATATTTATCAACTGAGATGAGTTCACCAATTTTTCCCGTAGTGACGGTCACCGCGGGTCCATTAATACAACTTAATGGTAAATCATAGGCGCGCATCCACAGAGTGGCAGTGTTGAAAGATATGCTAGATGGTTGCTCATCATCAAAAACCCTCTTTAAGCAAAAGAGATTATTCTCAAAATGCCATGGCTCGTTGTATAGTACCCAATCACAATCGTTTTTGTCATCAAAACGAAAGAGAAACAGGTTCTTTCCCCATTCTCGGCATGTCATGTGTTTCTTTGCTTTCCATACACGCTTCATCGTCTCTATTACCGAATAGGAATTGAAGTTTCTCTCTATAAGAAGAGACCTAGCTATATAATAATTCTGAGTTAGCTGTTCCGGTTCCTTATGGAAAATAGAAATTTCAATCAGGTCCGCTTCTATGTCTCTCAAGTTCGACGGCTGTTGCATATTCAAACTACACAGACAAGACCTTCAAAGGCAATTCTAATCTCTGGAGTCAATATGGATAAGACAATTTCAACCTGTCAAAATAACAAAACAGACAAAACAAACGAAATCAAATTTAAGTATAACTCAAAACCAAAGGCAGAAAGGAAAAGTAGAAAACATTAAATTCTAAGCTATTAGTTAATAATACAAGGAGTAAATTTATATATAAGTATATTCGTGCTAAAATTCATAATTTTTTCAACTGTTGTAAATTTATACGAAATTTTAAAATTTTATAAGACTAATGTAATATAATATACTATTTGTACTTTTAGCATAATTGCAATTTGATAAAATAAAAAAGTAAAACATGTAAATGACATCATAAGTAAAATAACTTATCTTAATTTCTATAAGTTTACATCTATATCATCTAAATATTATATTATAATTATAATAGTAGTTTTATTTCAATCTGAGTAGTTTTAAAATATAAAATATAAAATAAAATGAGAAACATTTGTTTATTTTGTTGGTCAATTTTGAAAAAATTGAATTTTAATATAAATATGCAGAAAATGAAATGATTGTGTGTGTGTTTTTTTTTATAGCAATAGATCTTTTTTCCTTCTTTTTTAATTTAACAATTAATGTTTGTCTAACCTATCTCCTTTACTAAAAGAATTTGTGGGTAGACAACCACCACGCGCTGACCAAAAAAAAAAAAATCAACCACCACGGGCTAACCTATCTCCACAGGTAGAAACTTTTGTATTTCTTCTCTCAATAATTGCACTCAATTTTGACTTTATTAACAATTAAATGACTTAATTTCCTTTAACTTCTAATGATTATATATCTTTCACAACAATTAATATTAACTTAAAAATTATTTAATTGCAATACAAATAACTTACTTTAATTTACTAGTTTTTATATTATAATTAGTGATAATTATTTATAATTTTATTAATTTATTATGTTATTTTATTGTGTGTTCAATTTATTATATTATTAAAATTTTATTAAAATATTTCTATTTATTTTCTGATTTAATTATGTAATATATATTTTTAATGTTTTTTTTTAAAGGTTGGAGGTGAAAAATTAGGTAACGCATTCGAAAATCTCAACTAAATTGACACCCTCTTAGTGTTAACATAATTTTTCTGTTGTCCAATATATAAATGAAAATAAAAAAGAACAATATTAAGAATTACATCGATGACCAAAACAGAAGCCACAAGAAAGCTTACCTGAAACGGTATAAACCTCTTCCACTATGATCTATACCAGTAACATTATTACAAAAGGATGGAGCTAAATCCCACCAAGTAACAATGTTTGAAGAATTTCCTTCTCTATAAGTATGTGACACCCGGAAGTTAAGTTGAGAGATGACATGTAAACAGTGCAGCCACTGAAGTATAATTTTCCAAGGCACCTGCTTAGAGCGAGTACGGAAAAGATGGAGTACGTACATGGAGTCACACTCCAACCATAAACAATGCCAGCCCTTCTGCCATGCAATATTAACCACATGAATTGCAATTTGAAGCTCAGCCATAAAAGCATACTTATGCCCGACACTAAACGAGAAATCACTTCTTGGAAAACCAGAGGAAGTTCTGAAAATGCAGCCGGCGCCAGCAGCTCTAGGGGATCCCAACGATGAACCATCTGTATTTGCCTTGATCCAAGAGGAAGGAGGCCGCTGCCAAGACACAAAAATGATGTTTGGAGCAGGTCTAGGAATGCCTTGAACAACCAAGAGCTTAAGAATACGAAAGTCATCTGCATTATTTGATATTTTTCCAATTCGAAAATAATCACTCTCTTTAATTGCTGTCCAAATTAAACACAAAGCAACATTAATATTCGGAGACTCATCTTCAAATATTGCTAAATTATGTATCCTCCAAATCACCGAAATGGCATTAACAATAGCGGCACACCATAACACAGCCACTTGAGAACTGAAACCGTGCCTCATAGCATCATTAATTAAATCTAATAAGGAACCATCCACCATCATACATTTACCAAACAGATGAGAGATAGGAATTCCAAGTAATCAAAGAGAATACACACCGAGTAAATAAATGCTCATGATCTTCATGGTGTGTAGCACATAAAATACAATGCAAGGGAAAAGAAAAGCCCTTTTTTGCGAGCTGGTCTGTCATGACGCGAACCCCATGGGCACGTGACCAACACTAGGGAATGGGAAAAGCATAAAGCTTCTGAAACCTGTAGTAAGTCTCAAGAAATTTATCACAATTAATTTAAACACTTTAGGATTTTAACAAAAATTCAGTAGTTTCCTCTGTACCGGTAACAAAATCAAAACCTGAAAATAGCAAACACTCCCAATAATACATAAACCAACCACCACTGCTCCAATATCATCAATCTCCAACATCTCAACTCAAACATATCAAAATATATGTTATAATACAAGACACATATTCATACAATTATATTAATAACAAATCCTCCAATGCTACTGCAGTGTCTAGATTAACTACAAATTATAACATAAATGTTAATAGTATTATAGTAACCTACATAACGTAGTCAGTAAAGAATGATTCCAGCACAGAGAAGAAAAGCTAACTGTAGACTCCTAAGATCCTAGAAAAATAGTTGAGGGGAGTCAGACCTCACTGAGTAAGTTAATATAAAGAAATGCATGCTACTTTGGAAACCTCCCTGTTAAAATACTTTTTATAAAAATATAATATTTATAATTTATGTTTGAAATTATTATTTTATCAAAATCGCACTTGTAAATATAATTTAATAAAATCTCATAAACATCTTTGGAATAAAAATAACCTTTACTAATCTCATAAACATTCTCATAATTAAATAACTTTTATTTAAAATATTAATAAGTGGAAAATCATAGTAGAGCCCTAAACCACAAATCTAATAGTCAATTGGCTTACTTAATCCAAATGACTGTCGGTTCCCGATAGTTAAGCATCCACCGAGCTATTAGCCACTGTCAGTCACTTATTCCAATATTTAGTGGTGGTTCCCGAGAGCTAGGCATCAACCGAGCTACCAGTCCTAGTAAATAATCAACAAAATACACCCGAGAGCCAAGCATCAACCGAGCCTTTTAATACCACACTCCCGAGAGCTATGTATCAACCGAGCTTTCACTAACACACGCCCGAAAGCTATGCATCAACTGAGCTTTCAATACCATAAACAGTCTAGGGCCCAACTCAATAATCACTATCAGTGTGCTCACGGTCCTGATGACACTCATCAGGTAGCCCGTTCTACCAGTATTTTTCAAAATAAACATTTGTATAAATAAATATGCAATTAAAATTCTAGAAAATACCATACCTTAAAATTTAATATAAAATAACAATATTCTCATTTAATATTTCCATAGTAATATTACCATCAGAATCATATATATAATATAACTGTAATAATATTCGGAACATAAATAATATCTCAAATTCATTATTTTATTAAATAGCAAAAATAACACACACATCAAAATATTAACTTACAGGTGGAGCGAGCCAGCTGATGTGTCATCGTCCACCTATTCTCCAATGTTCCCACTCTGGTATTCTCTATAATAAATAATATTTATATAAAAATATATGCTTATAATTATAACAAATAAATTTATGAAAGTTTCCAAAAATTCCAGAAAATTAATAAAATCAAGGAATTACTAAGCCTAACTTGAAAACACCCTAAAATGACATTTGAGGCCAAGGGAATTTGTTTTGGTGAGTTTAAACAATTTAAATGGAAATTAAAAAATTTCCACCGAAACACTTTTGGGATTTTTAATTCAAAATCCATGAGGAATCAGACCTAGCTCCAGTTACAGAAATTAATCCTCATAATTTATATTATTTATTAAAAATAAAATCATAGTTTTTTGAGCTGGTCACTATTCCCACCGGAATCCAGTTATAACTCACTAGATTTTCTCACCGGAAAATGCCTCAAACACAATTAACAACTATCACATTAACAGATCGAAGGGAAAATGCAAATTCGTCGGTTAAGCTCTCATCAAGCTCCAGACAACAACACCTAGACTCGTGGTCAGTCTCTATAGATTCCTAACAATGAGACGAGTCCAATGGTGGTGATTGTAACCATTGAAGATCGCCGAAGAAGATGGTTTGATCATCGAAAGTTCAAGCAGAACTTTGATGATTGAACCGATTTAATCATGGTCAATTTTCACAAAATAAAATTTATAGAAATGTAAAGGAGGTTGAGAAGTGTTTACATTTGAAATTTCACTCCAAAACGGATGTCGTTTGGCCAGTGATCGGAGAAGGTGAAGATGATAATGCTACAATGAATGTCAGGGAAGAGTTCAGGGGTCTATGAGCATTTTTTGAGTCTGCAAATATAACTGAAGAGAGAATGGAAAATTATCACTTTGGTCCTCGCATTTCTAGAAAATTTTCTATTTAGTCCTTCCACTTTGGATGTCTAGATAGTTGCTAGCAGTTTTATGAGTTAATCCTTTTTATACTAGAAAATTGCTAGTAGTTATCTATGTTAACACCATACCACGAATCAATAGCCACAGAACAATCCAACAACCACCTGACAATAACATCAACACATATTTATTTATTTAAATATTTATAGGTTATTACATGGTCATCAGTTGGTAAACAACCAAGGACTGCCCTCCAACATAAAAAAGAACGAGAGGGTGGCAAGAATTCTTTCCAGATGAAAGAATACCATGAAACTTGAGGACGAGAAAACCGGAAATGATCATACATAGATTTCACCGTTAGAATTCCATTAGCTGATGCGGTCCAAATACAAATATCGGAATCATTGTGAATAATCGAAATAGCTTGAATATTCGATTTAAGCATATCATTAGATAAATGATCAAGCTAGCATGTATTATTTGACATAAAATCGGATATAATAGCAATCAGAGCTCATTCATCTTTAGCAGGAATTCTTATCTGATCATCAACCGAAGGGCTGATCCAAGCATCTCTCCAAAATCTAAGCTCGCTTTTGCTTCCAATGAGCCATAAAATTTCTAAGCGAAGAGTATTAAAAGGATGCTTAGTAGAAGACCAAAGAGAGGATGCAATATAAGAACTATGAGGGAGGCCTGAAGGAGTGAGAAATGATGACGGATAACAGTGATAGGATAATCCTGTGAAGAAACCATTCTCCAAGCCATCTTACTAAGCATGGCGTCATTAAGACAATGAAGTTGTTTAATACCAATTCCCCCCTCCTTGAAAGGAAGACAAGCAATCTTCCAAGGAACAACAACAAGCTTTTTCTCATGAATAGAACCCGTCCATAGAAAATTTCTCATGCAATGTTCCATATAAGAGAGCAAAGAGCGAGGCCATCAATAAATTGAAAACGAATGCAGCACAAGGAACTTTAATTGTTTACTGTTTTTAAATGTTTATACAAATGATATTTACATTTTTTAAAAAAATTAATTGTGAATTTAATTTAATTTTCTTCATTCAACTTTTTTAAAATAAAAATGATAGGATATAATACAAAAACTATTATATGAATTGACAAAAAATTCATATAAAATAAAACAACTAAAAAGAATACTTTATCAATGTATATCAACTTAATTGGTTCTATTTTTTAATGTAAATATCAGTAATTTTAAGTGTAAATATTAAGTATTATATCATATCACTTTTATTAAAAAAAGAATTGATTGAAAAAATTAAAATTAAATTTACTATTGATTTTTTAAGTGTAAATATCATT
>CATIWM010095984.1:0-22379 GCA_949671775.1 Mallotus repandus | reverse complement strand
CCTGGAATGATAACTAGACAATATTGCAACACAAAGAATTAACTGAAATTCAAATCAAATAAAAGTACTTGTGTTCAATTCATATAATGGAATAGCTACTCCTAACCAAGATTCTAAAAGAAAATTAGCCGCACATGGCTATGGAGAAATCCATGAACAAAATATTAAGAAAAATAGAAAGATGAAAAGTTGATAAACAATTGTCGAATCCTTCAGCTGTCTCTCTATCTTGCCCCTGCGTCTCTCCTCTTCGTTGTCTCCGTTCGTTCCTCTCTGTTTGTTCCTCTTTGTTCGTCCATAAAAGGTGTTTTAATTTCCTTTATATAGAACTAGGGTTAGGAAGAGTCCACGTTGGTCTCAAATCTTCTTAATTTGCAAAATATGAGACTTTTTGATCTTCACACGGCTTCTTAATTATCCCAATATAATTTGGCTTGCATGGCTTAAATATGGCTTGCGCGATTTTCTTGAAGCTTTTGAAAGTTTGACAATTCAACTTTAAATTCTTCCTTTTTTTCCTTAATTGGCGGGTCCACCTATAAACAAAAGATAAACATTAATTAAAAACTAATTATATCTTCCTAAATAGACAAGTAATAATAAAAAATCCTAATCAAATACTAATTACTAAACAAACTCCTAATTAGACCCAAAAACTATTTAAATTAAATTATTTTCTATTTAAAATTTATTAAAATTCAACTCTAAAATACGTAAATAATACGCACATCAAGCATTTAAGTCTGCAGTGTTATTTTCCCTACTACCAATATCTCCTCTAAGCAAATCTTCTGATCTTTGACTTAAAAATTCATCTCCTATTCGCCCCTCATCTACCACTTCTTGCAAACTACCTAGAATATCATTTAGTTGCTCATGTAAAGATGGTTGCGTCACAGTATGCCCCTTATTTATATCACTAGGACCTCCCTCAACTGTTGCCTGCTCTGTCCTACCATCTAAGGTTAGATCACATATATCATCCTCCCTTCTAAATGCTCCATCAATTTCACTAAAGTCTTCTCTATACACTGCCTTAAAAGACTCAAAATTATGTTCCAAATAAAGCTCCATTTGCTGGTGCTTTTTGAGTTGTTCAATAAAAACACTACTGGTCCCCTCATACAACAACAAAAGACTACTGTCTAATGGCATCTCAGGTTTCCTAAAATGAACCTTCTCAATTTCCAAATTACCACACATATCCTTTAAAACACAATATAATGAGCTAAGGACAAAGTTTCCCACATCTAAGTCTATTTTCTTCCTTTTACCCCCTACATAATGTTTTCCCCTACTCCCATCACGTACAAAGATTCCATTGTAAAAGACAATAGCCATGTGATTTGCCATTATGAAAATCAAGAAATAAAAAATTAATAAAGCAAAAAAATTGCTTCACACCACAACCCAACATACATTGTATAAAGCAATTATATTGATGCAAAAGATGTTGTATACATAGGAATAAAAGGAAAAAGAAAACACAACACATAGGATAAAACAAAACTGATAGCATAAAACAAACAAAATTGTAACTTGAATATACCTTATTGGCTTCAATTGTTAAAAATGTCCCAGCATTAACTTTGCTTTTAGCTTGAATATCAACGTTTGAAAGGCTTTCAGTTTGCGAAAGTATGGCTTTTGGCTTCGAAACTTCTCAAATGTTTTGCTTTCCCTCTTCTCATAGCTCTACTTGGGAGGGAAAATCCCAAAATTTTCAATATAAATAAGAAGTTAAGGCAAAGGGTTTGGCTATTATTTTGCTTCTGTCTTTTTGTGGGCATTTTTGTCTTTTATATGTTATTTTAATTTTTTTTGCATACATGGTAGGTGACAAGGTTGGTAGTGGGTCCCATAGAAGTCCATTCATCAATCCGGTAGGCAATCCGTCCACATACACCAAATTAATCAAGGATTTTAAAGTTCAGACACCAAAATAGAAAAAAAAAAAGTTAAGACAACAAAATAGGAAAAATTAAAAAGTTGAGACACCAAAAATGTAATTTTACCTATTTTTTTAAACTGCAGATGGAGAAGGCATCAATCGAATACTTAACCTGTACATATTTTAAAGAGAGTTATATCAATAGACTATTCAATTGTATGTAAATCAAAGTAATTAATTAACATTTACCAAAACACTGTTAGTCCTATAAGTTATATCATTTTTTCAATTAAGTCCTATAAGAATTTTTTTTAGAATCAAGTCTATAAGTTTAAAAAAGGCTTTCTGTTAGTCCTATCCGCAAGTCAAAATAATTTTCTGTTAGTCAAACCTTAAAATCAAACTTTTTTTTTACATTTCAGTCCTAAAACTATTAAAAAAATTTCACTTTTGATATTTTACATAAATAATAAATTTATTTATTTATTTGTGACTTATTCTATTATCTACCTTTTATAATAACTATATAACTCACTACAATAATTTCTTAAATTATTATTTTATTAACAATGATAAGTATAATCAATTAAGTTATTTTAATTGTTTTTAAATATAAAATTTAATTAATATATCTTCAATGAATAATTTTTTTAATACTTAGATAAATTCAATTAGTTTTGACAATGTTATATTTTATAAATATTTCCTTAAATTAGGCTATTTTACAAAAAATATTTGAAGAATAATATATTTTAATTAATAATTTTATTTTTTATTTAAAATCAAAATAATTTAAGATAAAATAGATGAGTTTTTTGAAATCTAACACAAATCATAATATTGATAAAACTAGATGAGCTTTTCCTTATAAAAATATTTATTCATTTATGATATTAATTGAAATTATATATTTTGAAATAATTAAGAATATTTAGTTATTTTTATTTATCATTGCCAATATAACTAATAGTTTAAGAAAAATATTATTTTTATTTAAAAAAAAATTATTTTAGTGAATTATATAATTATTATGAAGGTTAAATAATAAAAGAAGTCAAAAATAAAAATAAAAATATTATTTATATAAAATATAAAAAATGACATTTTTAAATAGTTTTTGGGACTGAAATGTAAAAAAAAAGTTTAATTTTAAGAGTTAACTAACAAAAAATTACTTTAACTGATGGATAAGATTAACGAAAAACTTTTTTAAAACTTATAGAACTTTATTATAAATTTTTTTTTTATAGAACTTAATTGAAAAACAATATAACTTTAAAAACTACCAGTGTTGTTATTTCTTTCTAAAATGTACTATTTTCAAATTTCAAATGCTTTTGTTTCTTTTTTTCAATTTAATCAAATAATTATCTTAATATAGACTCAGAGCTTCTTGAGCTTCTTACTTTCTTAGTCACTTGAAATGACATTGGCATATTAGTTACTTATGATACCAAGTTTACAAGATATGAAGATTTTAATATCTGACATTACTCTTGTTTCAAATAAATAAAATATATAACTAATAACCGTTGGATTAGCTGATAGGAGTTATTTTTTCTTAAATG
The DNA here is from genome assembly GCA_949671775.1 of Mallotus repandus. NCBI lineage: Eukaryota > Viridiplantae > Streptophyta > Magnoliopsida > Malpighiales > Euphorbiaceae > Mallotus > Mallotus repandus. Next base: position 18,920 of record CATIWM010095984.1, on the reverse strand, counting down.
ATATTTTTGGTTTGAATTATAATTCATGTAGTAATTTTAAATTAATTGTTGAAAGATTTTACTGTTTTTATAAATTTATTCAGATCGAGCTGAATTAATAAAAATCTGGTAGACTCTAAATATTAAATAAATAAGTATATAAAACAAAAAATAAATTTGACTTATTTTTGAAACAAATAAAGTTAAAAAGTCAATAAAAAAGTTTTATTATTTAGAACAAAAATAACAACATTTTATTAATAATAGAATAGATTCATTAATTTTATTTAAATTCATATCTATATCATGGTAACTAAAATAAAAAGATAACAACATTTTTAATCCTATAACTAATATCATTTTTCAATTAAATCCTATAAGTAATTTTTTTACAAGTAAGTTCTATAAGTTTTAAAAAAAAATTTCATTAATCCTATCCGTTAATCAAACCAATTTTCCATTAGTCAACCGTTTAAATTAAACTTATTTTTTACATTTTAGTCCTAAAACTTTAAAATCTTTTATATTTTAAATAAATAATTTTTATTTTTATTTATAATTTATTACATTATTTAATTTTCATAATAACAGTATTAACTGATTAAAAATAATATCACAAAATTAAATATTAAAAAATAAAAAATATTTATTCATTCATGTCAACATTATAATTGTAAAAAAAATTACTTATAAGATTTAATTGAAAAAAAAATATAAGTTATAGGAATAAAAATATTGGTACCTCAAATAAAAATGCCGACTTTGAAAAACAAACTAAAATAAAAATGTCCTTAAATAAAAAAAAATCCTCAATCCAATTCCTGTTGGCATAGCCTCTAAACCCAAAACCTCAGCTCAGCAGCAGCAGCAGCAAGATGATGCAGAGCGTCTTTCAGAACCCTGCTTCTTCGTCAAACACAGCAACTCTTTTCTCTTATAGAACTCCTTATTTCGCTCCATTTTCTTGCACTTCACAATCCTCCTTTCACCAATATTCACAGTGGCAGCAGCTAAAGCAACCCAGGGGACGAAGAAAAAATAAGCAATCGTTGGTGGGGTTGTGTGCCGGTTATGATGTGGGTGGTCAATTGGGTGTAGAAGATGGAACAAGAACCAGAACCTTTGAAGAATGGAATGAGAAGGTGGATTCTTCTCAATATGAAGCTCTACTTAAAGGTGGAGAACAGGTTACTTCTGTTCTTGAAGAAATGATCACCCTTGTAATTTCCTCATCTATCTCTCGCTCATCCTGTTTTCTTGATTATTAGAAACATTTTTTTTTTGTCAGTTCTGTATACTGGGTTTTTATGTTTACAGCATTATCTATGTCCTGGTTGGTTTTCAAATTCACCATGATTGAACAGAAACTCGTAGTTGATTGATTCTAATGAGGATTCTCTTTCCCTTCAGTCACATTGTTAAATTTTTGTGAGCTAACTTCGGGCTTTAATAAGCTTGTTTTAGATTTAAGAAGGTTATATGTCTGCATTTGCAGTGGGCAACAGGTGCTTAATCGTAGAGTTTGAGGAACTTTATATGTTTATGGATCCTTAATGCTACTGAGTTTTTGGATGCTTAGGAGATTCTTTTTTCCGCATTATCACATATGTAACTGGGACATATCAGTATCAACTTCTTCAGTCTTTCCAATTTATTACTACTAAATAATGTGCAAATATTCTGAATGATACAGTGAAAATCTCGTTAGTACACCTTTATTTGGTCCATTACCTTAAAGTATTTAGGTAAAGAAACAAGCAGATGCCCTGTAAAAAATCATTCTTTTTGCAAATTCCACTTGGATATGAATGGATGAACTGGAGGGCGATTCTTCATCTTCATACTGAACATCGTAGAGTTTGTATTAGTGCTGCAATCTGTCCGGATCAAGACATTCTTTATTTTTGGGCTTAGACTTGTCTCTGTTAAAACCTTTGTAGTGACATAGCTCAGGCCCTTCTAAGATTTTGTCTCTAGGTGGTAAAAATTCATGAAGAAATCATAAGGCACATATTGCCAAAAGTCTGGTCAATAGTGGTGAATCCTTTTATTAACATTTCAATTTCCAAAGCTTAAATCCTCTAGCCTTTTGGATTCTATTTGCATACTTCCAAAATTTTGGGTTTTCAAATGAAAGTGAATTATTCGGTCTTACATGATCTTTTGACTTTAAACATATCTAAACTATGTCTCTTTGTTCTCTTATTAAATCTGGAGTCCTCTGATGGTTATTTATGCTGCTTGTCAAATGCATATATGATGTCAAAGTTGAAGGACATGGAAATGGATGAAGCATCTGAGAAGGTGGCGGTTGAATTGGCTGCACAAGGAGTCATTGGGAAAAGAGTGGATGAGATGGAGGCAGGGTTTATGATGGCCCTAGATTGCATGATTCAAATTGCTGAAAAGGACCAAGATGATAAGGTAGTTTTTAATTCTACAGTTGAATTGCTGCATTTTTTAGGATCTTGCTGCATTAAATTAAAATTTTGAGCAAATTTGTTTAAATACATGTAGGATGTCTTCAAAATGATTTAAATATCTTCAATCTACTGCGATTGGACGTTAGATGATTCTAAGACCAATAAAAAGTCCCTTAACAACACAGTTGCACTTTTTATCTGCAGCATAAATACAGATAGGATCTTTGTTATCCGGCATTAACATTTTCATGCCATGAATTAATTAGTAAATTGGTTCTGAAACATTCTTAAGTCAACTGGCACTTGAAATACTATTGAAAGTTCCAACATATTGTTGTCTTGTAGATTGATAGGTCTTATTATTCATCAGGTTCCATCATTTTCCAAAAATCACATTGATGTGACTGATCTTGGGTTGCTAGTGAGATGATTTCATACTAGACAGATGATCATGCCACCTATACATTCTGATTTAGCAGCCATATAGGATCTTTTCGGGAATAGTTTGTATATCCAACATTTTAAATGGCTGCTGCACCTTTTGGCTCGTTTTGTTCATTTATAAAATTGGCAACCTATGATAAAGTCATTTTTTCTATAGATTGTATCTAAATGTTTCTATTCATTGTGTTGTTTTTGATTCTCATTCAGCATCTTATTTTTATTTCCTTTTATAAATGAAAAGAAGAGTGCAAGCTTCAGAAATGGATATTGATGTACATAAATGGTTTCTTTTCAGCGCAAGTCATTGTTGGAAGTGATCAAGGAAACTGTACTTTCCCATCTTAGTAAAAAATGCCCACCGCACGTAAGGATGTTCCCTTAGATCTAATTGACTCTTGTTCTGGTTAGAAGTCATTTCATTAAATATGGAATACTTTTCCTTTTCAGGTTCAAGTAGTTGGCTTGCTTTGCAGAACTCCTGATAAAGAAAGCAGGCATGAGCTGTTACGGAGAGTGGCTGCTGGTGGTGGTGCCTTTCAAAGTAAGAATGGAACCAAAGTGCATATTCCAGGGGCAAATCTGAATGAGATAGCAAACCAGGCAGATGATTTATTGGAGGTAATTAGTAAATACTTTTTGCTTGCACCATCTTGCTCTTTTTGTTAAATATTTGAATGCTCTTGTTGCTGTTTGATCAGTAGTCATAGCATCTGTCTTTTAAAATACTAATTCATTTTCTATCTGAGATTCTTTACAGTTTTTGTAAGCTGATCTAGTTGATTTATTCTGCTTAAATCATCTATGTTTGATCCTTGGTTCTCTTCTGCTGATTTTGGAATCAAATATTAGCTTAATTGATTGATGAAAGGAGGTCATTTCAATTATTAACATTAATCTTTTTTCTGGTCTTCGATACTTCTTCAGTCAATGGAAACTCGACCAGTTGTTCCAGATCGAAAACTACTTGCAAGGCTTGTGCTAATCAGAGAGGAAGCTAGGAATATGATGGGCGGCGGAATACTGGATGAGAGAAATGACCGTGGTTTTAGTACACTTCCTGAATCTGAGGTCTGTGTTCTTCATTCAGACAATAGCATTCCTTCAGATTCTAATAGCTTTTTTTTGACAAAATTATGATATATGATGAGTTCCTTGATTTTGAACAACATCATGTTATTATTGTTAATGCTAGTCAATGCCATGATTATGTGCCTTCTTAATGGTGGCAAACTTCATATGCAAACTAGTTACATGCCTTGTTAATGCAATGATTATGTGGCTTGTTAATGCAGGTGAACTTCATATGCAAACTAGTTGCTTTGAAACCTGGGAAGACTGTCCAGGAAATGATAAAAAATGTAATGCTAGGGAAAGATGAAGGAGCTGAAGATACTGCTAATGAGGAGGAAGACACTAGGACTGGGAGTAAGTCAAATGGAATTGCAGGAAGGGTGCGTTTATTTTTAGTTTTCACTAAATGTTTGTGTGTGCGCATGTGCAGAAAAGATTGTTGGCATGAATTTTATTTACTTTGCTTTCCGCTTGCTTTGTTGATTTGTTCTTTAACCATAGTTATATTAATTTGCTTATTATTGTTTGCAGCCAAGTCTAACTGGACAAAAACCACTTCCTGTACGCCCTGGCATGTTTCTTGACACTGTCACCAAGGTACCTGTTCTTTTAATTGTTTCTCTTTTCTGTGTAAGTGCTTGCATGTGGGTTGCTTTTAAAGTTGTGACAAAAATTTTCGAGGAACTCACAAGGTTTTTGCATCTCAAGTCTAAGCTGATAATGTTTTCATGTCAGCCTTTGTTGCTTATAAGTGCTCCAGTTCAACTGACTGTCTCTAACTGAATTGATGCGAGTGCAGTTATGTTTAAATGATAACTGATGGATTTCTATTGTTGAGCTCTTTAGGTCTTAGGTGGGATATACTCTGGAAGTGTCCCCGGCATTACAGCACAACATCTAGAATGGGTAAATGCTTCTGTTACTAATGCAACTCAATTCTCTCTCTTTCTTTGTGCACTATGTAGCCTTCAATTATTTTCATGGGAAAATAGTGTCAAAAGTTTTCTCGTGCTGTTAAAAAGCATAGAAACATTACGCAAGTGGCTTCCCCTGGCTAGCTGCATTAGTTTATTGAGCTTCAAAGGATACCTTATCTGTCATCACCGCATCAGCCCTCCTCCAGTCAGGGAGCTTTGTAGCTTTTTTGTCAAGCATATATTTTGGATGTGATTGCTGAATTTTCTTCCAATGCTTTCTTCATTTGACAGTTGTAAGATTTCTTCTCTGATCATCTGATGACTCACCTAGTTTATTTCTCTGGTTTGCATCCAGGTTCATCAGAAGACACTTGAAGTTCTCCAGGAAATAGCATTCTAGGTTTTCTGGTGCAGGTAACAGATGCTTCACTAAAATACATGGTACAAACCAAATTTTGTCTATATTGTCTGTTGGAAGAAGGTAGAGCCTAGTGTATGTTGCCTAGTTCTGAAGTGTCGTATATCTATAAAATACCAGGAAAAAATTGTTAGATTTGTGTACCTTTGTTAGAAGAAAGAAAAAGAGAAAAAAATATATCCTAATACTTTATAAGAGAACAGCCACTGCAGCCCAAACATTTCGTAGAGCAGTGACTCCTGTTGGAAAAACTTGGTAGCCACTTAACACAGAGAAAAAGAGCAGGCTGCTTTTGTAATTTTCTTGTGCATGTGACAAATGAAAGGTCTCACATCTACCATTCACAGATTTACCCTATATGTAAAAATCAAATCCATAAAACATATTTTGTGAATTGTTCATATGTTTTGAATATGAGCTGAAGTTTAAGGCGGTGATTTTTTTAATTAAGTATATTATAAATATAATTAGCAAAGAGATCTTCAATGATAAAGAAATCACAGTAGGATCATATTTCTATTTGCATACCATATCAGCGGACAATGATGAAGATTCATATTCTAATTAACTATAGAGGAATGCCATGTGGGGAATGGACCTACTGAACAACATAGTGATGATCTATTGGGATCAGTGTAGACGTTGGTAATGATTTGAATGTAGTGAAGAGTAGAAGCAAGCACAGCAAGGATTGCTACATATTCCCCCAATTATTTTCTTAGCTTTTCCCCACAAGCCCTCTTCATTGCCTTTGCCTTTGCTCTGTGTGTGTGTGTATATATATATATATATTATATTTTCCTTTTCAGTAAAGTAGTCTGTATACGCATAAAACTCCCTACCTATTTGGATTTGGCACCACGCATTGTCTATTGTGTATGTATTGTATCTTTTTCTTGGCCCACATTTCCCTAGCAATGCTGTCTTCCCATGCTTGTATTGCATCTCTTTGCATTCTTGGTGTTCTCCATTACTTCTCGTTTGATATATCAATTGTAAAGAAAAAGATTGAATTACCCAATTGTAAGATGAAGCTAATCACTACTTGACATGATTAGGTAATATATCAGATCGATGAATGGATATATGATTTGAGTGTAAGTTAATCCGTGATACTGTCTGATCGCGAAACTTATACATTATTACATATTTGAATCACATGAGGTTAATGGCTGTATTTTTATAATTTATATATGATTTTCATTCATGTAGTTCATTTTATTAAAAGGGTTAGATGATCTATGCTTTGCTTAAATGCTCGTACTGGATTTAATTTGAAAGGATTACTTGATAGGAAACGTAGAGGTCAAATCAAAATTGCTTCTGGATTCGGATCTCATGAGTTTGTTGCATTGGACGCAGCATTTTCCATTTTTATTTATTAACAGATGAAATGTATGTGTGCATTTTCGATTCTTTTCATTTTGTTTTCTTTCTATCATTACTTTACACTCAATAAGGTCCTACAACTTCTCACATCAATTGGCATAATTTAATTTCTTATAAATTCTCAAATCAATTGCCATAAATTATCATCGCTGCCACTCGGGTATTCTTTACTAATTTGTTGTTAAAATATAAAATATACGATGACGATTCGGTAATTTATTGCTCAAATGTAAAATATACGGTGGTGATGTGGATTTATGACACATTATTGAAGTGTTTTACACTTAATTAATAAAATTAAAATACATGTATCTACCCCGTGCAAAAGTAAAAATTTCTCTACTTGTCAGTAATTTATTGTTGCAATGCAAAACATAGGGTTGCGATTATTCAAACATGGGTGCAATAATAGATAACAGAATTCTCATAAAAATGAAAGGAACGTGAACCAATGTGAATATGGGGGTTATAAAGCGCACCTCCTCCTCCTCCCATCTTTATGACAAACACGAAGCATATCAACCCTTTTAGGTCTCATATCTTTTTCCTTTTCTCTCTCTGGTCCCTCCATCACATGGCTCTTTCTTTAGCTCGATAACCTAGTTTAGGTCGAATGCAGGATAATAATTTTTTTATATCGGATTAAAAAAAAAAATCCTACACTTTTCATTATATATATGCCACTCAATTTACCCTTCTCTAACGGCTAGTATAACGGTCAGTTTTAGTTTTTAAAAACGACTGTTAGTTTGTAGTATACATTTTATTTGAACTGCATAATATTCTAACACTAAAATAAATTGACTTCTTGTTCAGTTTGAAAAATAAGAATTAAAAATTCAAATCGTAAATATCTTTGGTATTGGGTAGACATAAAAACTTTAACTAAACTGGATGGATTTCATACAACATTTATTTTTTTCATATGTAAGACTTGAATTCGAGACTTTTTTAAAAAAAAAAAAATCAAGTACTTGAATGAAGTTGCAAAAGTTTAAAATTTAAACACTATTAAAATTAAACATTTTATCAATTGCTTTAACTCCTTATTAATTATAATACAATTTCAAGACCTCCCAATTTTAAATACTACTGACTACAGTATCAAGATAGTGCTTAATTCTACTCTTTCAATTGACTGGTTCTGTAATTGGCCAAAACATTTGTGTTGGTGATGTAGCTTAGACCTTTTATCTTTAATAATGAATTATAGTTTGTTTGTTAAAAAAAAATTATGATTTCAAAAAAGGTTTAGGCAATGATATTATATATTTTTACCAAAGAATATTTATGTGCAAACAAAGTAGAATAACTTAATGATAGTAAGTGAAACACATTGATTGATTTGTTGGATGTTAATCTTCTCAAAAGGAGTTATAGATGAGGGATGATTAGTTACAAACTGGGCCATTAATTAAAAGAAAAAAGAGGAAGATAATTAAGGAAGAAGAATGGGATGAGCTTTAAGAGGGAAGAGGGGGATGGCTTACCAAATGGAGGTGTGTCATTGATTGTGTTAAACAAGAATAAAGAAAAGAAAAAGCACATTATTATTATTATTATTATGCTCTTGTTTAAAGAATTTAAATTGTAGCTCATGAGTAAATCAAGTGATAAAATATGTAGATATTCAGTTGTGAAGAGTAATGTTAAAATTTTCATTTTTCCCTTACTCATAATCTTATGGCGGCGATTAAATCACTTCAATAAGCACAAAAAATAATATTTTTGAATTAGATAATAATAATATATTATTATTATTAAGTTTTCAATTCAAATTAACATTGATCATCCAATCCAAATTAATAGGAAAGCACTTCAAAATGACCCTTCCATTATCAACTCAACCTTTTCAAAAAGCAAACAACCTTTCTTCTTGTCTTGTGGGGTTCCTCCCCAATTTGAAAAATGACCAAACCTTCTTCTTCTTTCTTTCCACTGACCATACTATCCTTGTAACCCCCTTTTTTGGATTGGATAATTATTATGCAAAAATATAAGGTCATTTTTTTAATATTTTTCCATTTGTAAATATTTTTAAAGAATTTTTTTGGATGGATGTTCAATGAGTCATTCACCGTAAAAGTAAAAGTAATAAATTTCCTATAATATTGATAAATAATGATTATACAGAATTCAGAATTCAAAACTTTTACAATATTTATAAGCAAAAATATCAATCAGAACATTTCTAAAGGCTTACTGATTACAACTATTCAATTACTTTGATTGACTACCACGTTTAGCAAAAATTTTATTTTTATTGATTTTATACTTAATTACAAAGTGCAATAATTGAATTTACTCTTTTATGATTTATTTATTTTTAATCTACAAGCCAAATTTAAAATATTATTTAGATTTATTTTTGAAAAAAAGTACAGTAAGAGGAATTTATGCAAATTGATTCAACATTATAATTAATAGATTCCGTTAAGTTTTTAATCAATTGAAATGTCTTTAATTGATTAAAAATTTAATTAAAATGTAGCAAATTTGAACATGTAAAACTTAACAAAAATAGCCCCACGCCTCTAGCTATAGTGGTGAGGGCGATAAGGGCCCTTGTAGATGTGGGCGGTTCGAAACTCCACTCCACCTTCCCCTCCCCTCTAATCTAACAACTAACATCTTTGTAAAAAAAAAAAAAAACTTAACAAAAATCATATAAAATTGAATTTTCTCCCTGAATTTTGAAATATTTGATTAATTCTTTTTAATTTTTATTCAACTTTCTTTATCCTATATTATGACAGTTAAATAAAATTAGTTCCATTTATGAACAAGTTTGTTTATCACGAGAGCTCTCTTTTATTAATGTAAGAAAGCATCATAACATAGACAAGGTTACCATTGAATACACTTAGACAATACTTCTAAGTTTTTTTTTTTTAACAACTAGTCTAGATAAATAACTAAATTTTTTAACTTGAAATAAAAGATTTAGAGGATTAGAGAATCGAACTCTATTATCAACTAAATATTTTTACTTCGAAACAGAATGTTTTACGTCCGTTTTAAGCATATTAAATAAATTTTCATTGTAATTATAGAGCATAAGATGATGGCATAATTAAACACTTTTTTTTTTTTGTAAAAAGTAATAGATTTGGCGGACTTAACATTACAAAATTTATTGATTAACGAAGCTAATTAAAATTACAGTAGCAAAAGTCACTTCGTCAAGGGCCAATTAGGGATAAATTAGTCACTAATTTTGAATTTATAAACGACAACAAAGTACCATCCTCGAAATGCTGGGCCCCTAAACTTCCTACTTACAGAGAAGAATATTATTATTATTATTATTGTTGTTGTTGTTATGTGAATACATGAAATTTCTATTCTAAAAACAAGCAAAGATTATTTTATTTTATATATAATTAAAAAGAAAAATAAATAAAATTTTATCATTTTGCTTACTTAATATGTCAATTAGTAAAATTTAATTTATCTTAATATAGTAGGAGTTGTAATCTTAGTATAAAATAAATTATTTCATAAGATATCTTGCCATATTCAATCAACCATAACAATCGAGTTAGTAGCTTATAAAGGAGTATCACTTTTCTATACTACTAACTTAATTATTAATATTATTTATATATTTAACTAATTTGAATAGAGTTTAATGAATTTTATTAAAAATAAAATTTTGATGTTTTTTTCATTCATGAAATTTCAACTCAAAATCTTATCGAATATAAGTGAGCTTGAGCTTTTTTTTTAATTATTATTTTTTAAAAAATGAAAACAATTGAACTTGTTGGAAATCAAGAAATGTTGGTCCGTCAGTATACAAATTTTTCAAACCGACTTCGCCTTGCAAACCAAAAAAAACAAATGGAATGGGGACAAATTGGTCATTATTTGAATTCTTTGAAACTCTGACAGCTACAAACTCCGTCCCCCCAAAACTGATGACTGAACAACTCTGTCACAGTAAGAAATTGATAAACAAATAACCAAACAACACAAACTCTTCCTTGCTTTTACATACAGAGAAGCAGAGAGACACCCAAAACACAGAAAGATTCAAACAATCTGCTAAGCGATAGGCTTAGGCTTTAGCTTCCCCTCAACAATTCAATCAAGAAAGAGAGGAAGAAATTCATATTAATTTCTTTCTCTCTTTCTTTTCTTTGCACCAGCACCAGCAGCAGTCTCGTATAGCTTGAAGAGATTCAAGAAATCAAGAAAACGTTTCAGAGCAAGACTTGAAAATGTCAGGTTATGTTGGGATTCTTGTATCAGATCCATGGCTTCAGAATCAGTTTACTCAGGTTGAGCTACGCAGCTTAAAGACTCATGTAAGTTTTTTTACACATTCAAAATCTTTTTTGTTTTCTTGATCTGTTTTCTTGTGTTCTTTGCTTAATCTTTCGTTTATGTTGAAGTTTATGAGCATGAGGAGAGAAAGCGGGAAGCTGACGCTTAAAGACTTAGCTTCAAGGATGTCAAGATTGAAAGTAGTGGGAGAGAATCTTACTGAGGAAGAGAGAGCTTCTTTTATTCAAGATTTGTATTCAAATCTTGATGATGAGGTCGATTTTGAGTTCTTTTTGAAGGTGATCACCTTTAGCCTTTCTCCTTGTTTTGATCCATGTTAGATTCTTGATTCTTGTTTTATCTTGCAAAGGAGATTCAATCTCAAATCACATCAGTAGTAATGCATCGGTCAGAATAATGATTTCATCTTCCTTCAACAAATTTGTTGAAAAAAGATCAGTGAAATGTGTAAGGGTCAATTAGGATGGATTAAGCTTAGTTTTTAATGGGAGATTAACCTGGGGATTTTGTAATTTCTGCAGGTGTATTTGAAACTACATGCACATGCAAGTGCAAGAACAGGAAGTGTTGCAAAGAACTCATCGGCATTTCTTAAAGCTGCAACCACTACATTACTTCACACTATCAGTGAATCTGAAAAGGCATCCTATGTTGCTCATATCAATAATTATCTTGGAGAAGATGGTTTCTTAAAGAAATACCTTCCTATTGATCCTTCAACCAATGACCTCTTTGAAATTGCAAAGGATGGAGTTCTACTTTGGTATTTGACTGTGCTTTAAAATCAATATTGTGCCCTTTTCATTTTATCCATTTGGTAGATACATGAAGCATTTTTCTTTGATGCAGTAAGCTTATCAATGTGGCCGTTCCCGGTACAATTGATGAAAGGGCAATTAATACAAAGAGAGTGCTTAATCCATGGGAAAGAAATGAAAACCATACATTATGTCTTAACTCTGCAAAGGCTATTGGATGCACTGTAGTCAATATTGGTACTCAGGACTTTATCGAAGGAAGGGTATGTAGACATGCCGTTTCTTTTCTTTTCAGTTCAATCAGTTAATGAGTATCAATGATGACAATATCTTGGTTGTTTCTTATTACAGCGCCACCTTGTACTTGGAATGATTTCTCAAATCATTAAGGTAAGATCTCAAGGATTTGATGAAATTACAGTAATGGTCTATTGTGTGAAGTTTTGTGCTCATAAATAGCTTATGATAATAGCATCGGCGCAACTTCAATATCTATGATTAGCAATAAACGTTCATTAATCTTGTCGATGGTTATGTTTGTATAGATACAACTCTTGGCAGACCTCAACCTGAAGAAAACACCTCAGTTGGTGGAGTTGGTTGATGACAGTAAGGTATATACTATTTGGTGTCCTTTAGCCTTTCAGTGGCATTTGGTTGTTTACAATTATATGTTGGCTTATCCAAACAGGATGTGGAAGAGTTGTTGAGTCTGCCACCAGAGAAGATCCTATTGAGATGGATGAATTTCCAATTGAAGAAAGCAGGATACAGGAAAATCATCACGAACTTCTCTTCTGATGTTAAGGTAGAATATAATTAAGTTACGAGGAGTAATTTCATAAGTTTAGAGTCTAAAGACTACAAGTGCATAAACTTTTGTACTAATTTGCTGATTCAAAAAACACTAGATAAAGATATCATCAATCATATGATCAGAGCCCTTTTTTTTTCATAATGGTCACTAAATTTGGCTCATGTTTTTTGTGCATTCAACCTAGATTTTGGTTCCGTCATGCATGTAATAATTTCAGCTGTCTTGGTCAAGTATCCTTATCTGAACTACGCTGTTGATTGGTGAGTTATTTATATGAGTGAGCACTCATGTTTAATCTGATGATACTTTCCTTCAGATTCATTATTTAAACTTCAATCTTATACATTCTCATTTGGCATCCTTTTGCTGATGCTTATAAGGTTGATTAGTAGTTTGCTATCTGCTCTAGCGTGTAATATGTGAATAAACACTAAAATAAACTCCAACACTTCAGCTAAATGGCAGATCATAATGAATACGTGTGCTTGACTTCTAATTTTCATCCTTAAGATTATGCTGATCTTTAACTAGAGGATCGCTGCTATTTGCAGGATGCAGAGGCCTATGCTCATCTTTTAAATGTTCTTGCACCTGAGTATAGTAATCCATCGACATTGACAGTGAAAGACCATCTAGAAAGAGCAAAGTTAGTTCTTGAACATGCAGATAGAATGGGTTGCAAGAGATATTTAACTGCAAAGGACATTGTTGAAGGTTCCCCAAATCTCAACCTTGCCTTTGTTGCACATATTTTCCAGCATAGGTGAGAATAGACCCTTCCTCAAGCAATAGACTTCATGTTAAATGGTTATAGTTTGTTGAAACATATTGATGCTTTGAAATTTTTCCCACCAATCGAAAGACTAAAGACACAAAAGCTAATTGCCATTGTTTTCCTGCAGAAATGGGCTGTCAACCCAAACAAAACAGATATCTTTTCTTGAGACACTACCAGATGACACACAAATCTCCAGAGAGGAAAGAGCATTTCGATTGTGGATGAATAGTCTTGGGAATTCAACATATATCGATAATGTCTTCGAAGATCTCAGAAATGGGTAGATTCTAGCTTCATAGAATTTCTTAATATGAACAATTGTGTTTGTTCTTGCCTATGATATTGCGTGAAGTCACATTGTAAGAAACAAGAAAGTTCCACTTCTAATAGATACATTAATAGCTCAAAACTGTAGGTCTTTCATTTTCATTCATTCTCAATCTAATGCTAGAGTGAATTTTCTGTTGGACTACAGGTGGATTCTTCTAGAGACCCTTGACAAGGTGTCACCAGGGATCGTTAATTGGAAGATTGCAAATAAGCCTCCAATCAAGCTGCCATTCAGAAAAGTTGAGAACTGTAATCAAGTTGTCAAAATTGGAAAACAGTTAAAGTTTTCCCTGGTTAACATTGCTGGAAATGACATTGTGCAAGGAAATAAAAAATTAATATTAGGTATATTCTTTACTCTCCAATTACACTGATGCTGAATCTTAGTTGCTCTAACAGTCCTCCAGAATATACGCTAATCTTGGCAATTCTCTTTAGCTTATCTGTGGCAGTTGATGAGATATAACATCCTCCAACTTTTGAGAAACTTAAGATTCCACTCTCATGGCAAGGAAATCACTGATACTGATATCTTACAATGGGCCAACACCAAAGTTCAAAATGGAGGCAGCCAGAGTCGCATGGACAGCTTCAAGGTATGCTTCTGTGGCTAACTTAAATGCACAGCATTCTCCACTATTCCAGTAACAACAGCATTTTGATACGCTGGATTTGATTATTAAGTGTTAATATTATTGAAGTAATGCAGACTGCAAGATAAAATTTTCAACCTGAAATGCATATAATCTTGGAGAAGTTTGAACTTAATCTTGTCTAAATTTTACAGGATAAAAGTCTGTCAGATGGCATTTTCTTCCTGGAGCTTCTAAGTGCTGTTCAGCCAAGAGCAGTAAATTGGAGTCTTGTTACAAAAGGAGTAACTGGTACAAATGTTTCCTACAGTTTCTTCTTATGAATCCAATACAACGCAGTATTAAATACTTTTCTTGAACAATGTCTTACATTTTTTTTGTCCCACAAAAACTTGTGAACATTGTAGATGAGGAGAAAAAGATGAATGCCACCTATATCATAAGTATTGCGAGGAAGCTAGGATGCTCAATATTTTTGCTTCCTGAAGACATAACAGAGGTAATTTTCTTTTGTCTCCCATATATATAATCTTGTTTCTTTATGAGATGTAAGCCTGATTTTAAAGAGAAAATGGGTGTTAAAATTCTGTCCCAGGTGAATCAAAAGATGATACTTACATTGACTGCAAGCATTATGTATTGGTTCTTGAAACAACCAGTTGAAGAGAAACAACCATCAAATGGAACCTCTGATAGTGAGACCATATCAAATTCAACAGTGGATGATTCTGCCTCTGAGTCATCTTTAGAAGAGAACGGTCATCTATAATTAAACAGACTGCAAAAACTTGCTTATAAATTTCCTTCTTTTTTTGGGGGCCATCTTTTATTCTTTAAACTTGATTGCAAAGATGTCTGTTGTAGTAATGTATGAGAGATGATAGGAAAATGGAGTGTTTTTCAAAGCAAATTTTGCTAAGTAAAATGCATATGCGAGTAGTTCTTTCCTTTTTTGTTTGTTGTAATGAAAATAGAAATTCTCTTTATTTAATTGCTCAAATATGTAATATATAAATGTTATCTAATATGGTGTATAGTAAGTATAATAAATTTTTAATGTATATGTTTTCTTTTTTATTTATAGGAGGTCTAATTGCCTGTCGGCTATATAACAGAAGTAGTCATATCCTTGTCATTAGCAAAAGTCATATCTTACTGATGACTTGGATGCTCTTATTGAATCTAAAGTAGTAGTTGTTAATGTAAAACATGATTATTAGAAAAATGTGTGATGGAATCCAGTAATCAACAGTTCCAAATGTAAATTACCAATTTTTTTGGCCAACTAAAATAAATTGGATTTCAAGCAAAGGCCCAAAAGACTATTACAAAGAAAGAAGGTCTAATGGACCAATCAAATACAAAGTAAAACAACAACAAAACATTTAGCCCTAAAACAGTAGAAGAAAATAAGCAAGAAAGAAAAAGAAAAAGACCACCATTGACCATGGAAGGCCAGCGGTTGCCATGAACTTTGAGAATATTTGAGAGACCCTTCGGTGGAGAGAAGAAAGAAAGAGTGTAAAATTTTCCTTAAATTACCAATCTTTGCTTGATCAGAAAATTCTACCAAATTCTTGAATTTTCAAATTTCAAATTCATACACACAAATATAGTTTACCAATGTGGTAAGGCCCACGTCACATAAAATGACAGTGCTAGTAGCAATATCACATCATTGACCAAAATGGCACAAGCTATGTCAGACATTTATCCACGTGGCACTAGCCATGTCATATTAACGTGGTAGTTGATGCATTGTACGACTGACTAATATGGCATTAGCTTCATCACATAGTTCGCTTACATGGCACATACCACATCAGCCCTTTCATATATGTGGAACATGCTACATCATAAAGTTGATTAATGTGGCATAAGCCACGTCACATGGTTGACAAATTTGGCTTATTAGTTGAATCACGTGGCACATACCACATCATATGGTTGACCCACATGATGCATGTTAACATCATAAAATGGACATAAATGGCACTTGCCATGTCATATTATTGACCTACATGGCATTAATCAACGTGGCACACTTGTCATGGGGCAATTACCTTCTATTCAAAAACTAGGTCTTCCACTACTTTTCAATATAGGATTATGGCATGGCTTGGCTCTTTGGCCAAGGAAGGAGAGGGACTCACCTGGTTTGAACCTACCTCAATCTTAGTATCATTTGTGAGGGCCCACACTTTGATAATAGGGTTAAGAGGGCCATTACTTTCTCCTCAAAAGACAGGTTGTTAGGGTCTGCAATGCCTATATTTATAAGACCAAGGTCTCCCACACTACTTTTCATTGTGAGATAGTAACATTACCACGTCAAATGGTTTAGCAATATGACACTAGCCATATAATACAGTTTATTGATTTAGTACATAACACATTACATGGTTTACCCAAGTGGCATTAGCCACATCACATTGTTGACCCATGTGTCACATGCACGTCACAGGGCTGAAACATGCCATGTCAAGTAGTTGACTATGTGCAACCTGCCCCGTGTCCTGCCTGGGAAAACGTAGTCGCTACTTCTTGATTGCACGCTACTTATTCGATAAAAGATCTGAAACATTTTTTTTGCAACAAGGAAATGTGATTTTGTTGTTCTTGTAAACATCACCAATGATTCTTTAGTAAAAATCAACAAGAGTTATGGTAGCTTTTGGTTGAAGGGTGTCGCTGAACTAGTCGAGGATTGTCGTCTTCAAGAGATTTGAGAAGGATCATGTATTGATATGATTAGCACATTGATCGATTCTTCAAATGAGTAAAAAACTAATCTTGTCAATTGCATGAGAAAGAAAGAAAGGGAATATTATTAATAAATGGGGAGATATTAATTCTACATTATTTTGAGAAGTAATTAATAGAAGAAAAAAGCTTGAGAGTTTGATTGTTTGAAAGATCAATTCAAAAAGGGATAATGGCAATTTTGGTGTCACTTTTTAAAATTTAACAATTGAGTGTTCCAGCTTTTATTTATTACAATTAAGTGTGTCAATCTACTGAGAAATAACAAATATATGCTGTTTGCAGGTTAATGCATAGTGGCACCATTAAGTAGCTGATGTGAAAGTCCACATTGGAGAAGTTAATGCACGTGATGTGCATATGATAGAGTGTGATTATGAAATGACAAAAAAAGCCTTCTTATATTACATAGATGTTGAGTAAAAAAAAAAGAAGATTTGCGTTAAAACAAAAAAAAAGAGCTTACCATCTTGGGAATTAGGGATTTCAAAGTATCAGTCTTGTAAAGTCGCCGGAGGAGAAGATTTTGAAAGACTCTTCGCAGTAGAGAAGGTTCATGAAATAATTGAAATAAGGCGATGACATAATCGATATTGAAGAAAATGGTAAAGATCTTTGCTTTTGATGGCGTTGGCTTTAATTGGACTTTTGGGTAGTAATAACTTTTTTATATTAGTTTAGAGATGGACCATACCTTTTACGACGATTCTCTATAAACCAGTCTACCTGAGAAGATCTCAAATTTGAAAGCTAAAGTAGCTTATATATTTTCTTTTCTTTCAATAATTTTAAAGGTCAGGTCATGTAAATAGAGGATTTGATTACCCTTTTGCAGGTCCACTACTAGTGTGACACCTGTTAAGGATGTCAAGCATACATTGTATGCATATGACTAATACATAACATATCTATTAAAAACTAACTTTAGATCACATGTTAATATATATCACCCTTATATATATATACGTAATACATATTACACAAAAAGAGCTTACAACATCAAGTAGCTCACATCTTTTTTTTTATGTGTTATACGTATACAATACACTGCCCTTGTTACAACATAATAAAATTTATTAAGTACATCATGCTCAAAAACCTGAGGACAATCCCCTTGCTGACCCACCTGACACAATGCTAATATAATTGATGCAAATGTTTCTTCAAGACATATTACAATTCTTCTAATCCTTAAAAATATTACAGAGGAGTGAGCCAGTAACTCAGCAAATAAATAACATAATATTCTATGAAAAATAGCACATTCAAGCATGTAGTATTATCAATTATCAATCCATTCAATGTTTAACTATAATTTATAGTATATACATAGTAATAGTAACATAGTAATCTTGTACTACATATTTCTTTAGCCTTTATACGGCTTATCAAAGGGATTCCATAATGCACACAACATTTGCATAATCATAGTGTTTTCTTTTGGACAATAATGAACTTATAGTATTTACAAAATCTTAATAGCATAATATTTTCTTCTCGACAACAATGTACTTGTGAATTACTTGTAATTCAATTTTTTTTAATAATTCATTGATCCCCATACACACACAGTCCTGCCATAATCTTTTTCCAACTGTATTTTTTTTAAGCTGTTTTACAGCATATAAAGGAGATTCCATATCGCACACAGCCCTGCCTCATTCAAAGTAGCATTGCGTCCTCATATTCATCCAATCATATTTTTTTATATTTACATATATGTCAAGAGTTCACCACACTGTCATAGCACTTTATTCAACTCATCATCAACTAAATACATCACATATCACTCCATAAAGCAAACTAATTTCTCCCCCATAATATATAAGAAAAATAATATTATACCAAAAATATACCAAAATATACCATTTTTCAACATGGCAGAATTGACAGTGCAAATTCAAAAATACACCAAAAATTCCACGTTATGAATATCAAAGCCATATTCGC
>CATIWM010095967.1:0-24374 GCA_949671775.1 Mallotus repandus | reverse complement strand
CATGGTCCGCAGCAGCCCTAGGTCGCCTATGTGCTACCTCTTCCTCATACTCCTCCTCTTCTTCATTTACCTCTTCAGCCGCAGGTGGCCTGCGACGATTCTGGTTACCCAGAATTGTGGCCATTCGATCTGTCAGCTGTTCGACTACTCGATCCATCCGTTCATCAATCATCTCCTGTAGTCATTGTTCCATGTCCCTCTCATACACCTCCTGCACACGCTGGTTTCTCCTAGGCGGCATGATCTCTGGATCGATGCTCTGATACCACCTGATGTAGCGGAAGGTAGATAATTGCAAAAATCGTTGATTCTATGGAATACTGATTCGTAACCTTCAAACCCCTATTGATTCTTTCGAATTCTAAGAAATTTGGGAATAACAAAGTCTAAATTTTATTAGAAAACCAAAGCCGTCAAAAACAAGGAGAAAAATAAGCTTATATACTAAAAGTAAACCCTAAATAAACTCCTAATAAAAATAGGTAAAATTACTAAAATAGAAAAACATCAATTCGAAGGCCCAAACAAGCGAATTTGGCCAAAATCCATAGGTCATTACAAGCAAAGCTGGTGACTTTGAATCAGTGGCCCAATTCCACCCAAATTAGCCACCGAAATTACTAAAATCCGACACTCGGAACTTTGCTTTAATTACGAAACTGCCATTGCCTATCCAATTTGTCTAAGAACTCCAAAGCTTATTCTTGGACCACATCATTGTGGCTGGTCTTTCTCCTATCTTCCTTCTACCACCCTCAGCCAAAGACAACGCATTTTTTTGTTTGATGATTTCATCGAATCTAGCCATGATGCTCTTGATCTTGGAAACCATTTCAGCATTGAACCTCAAAGTACCAAAATTTAGCCCAGTGCAACAGGTGGGTATGAGTTTCCTGAACTTACTTGTGCTTGCTGTAGTTTCGTCCTCCAACTTGCGTCGATGAACCTAGGTAGCAAACTCATCAAGAATGTCCTCAACATCATAAGCCAAGTCCATGAGCTCGCTGGCCCACAGCTTGACCAATGGATTAACCATCTGCTTCTCCTCTGCATCATCAAGAACTAGATTAATTTTCTTCAACATAATCTCTCACTTCTTGAGTTCATCCGCAACATCTCCTTCCCTTGCACACCTGAGCAAGTCATGGGAGGCCAACTCGTCAAATAGGACGTGAAAAGAAGCATAGAGGAAGGCACCTCCTACAGTAGTGATAGTAGCTTCCATCACGCAAGAATCAGTTTCTATCCATTCACCGGAAACAATGAGTTGCAGGTGAGTCTGAGATGCAGAACAAAAGAAATTAAACAGAAAAACAAGTTTGGCTAATTATATTCTATTTTTAAAAGTTATACTAATTTAGTCATTAAATTTTATAAATTGTATAAATTATATTTTAAAAATTTATTTTAGAATTTTTATAAAATAATCTTATTTATTAAAATTTTTCTCTTTTTTAATGAAAATATTAAAGAATTTAAATGTCAATCATATCTCTCTAAAATAACTTCAAAAATTAATTTTGAAATATTTTTATAAATTTTAGCTTTTTACATTATTTTATAATCTAATTAATTTTTTAAAATTTACTTCTCAACATTTAATTAAATTTTTTTAAAAAATTTCAAATAACGATTAAAATAAAAAATAATGTGAAATTGAGAAAAAATAAAGTTAGATTTTTTAGACTTTGGTAAAAAAAAAAGTTTAAAATATTAATCACTAATATAAAGAAAAGTAATTTCTTCAAAAAAATGAAAAAAATAAAAAAATTTCTTAAAATATCCCAATACAAAAAAGCGCAGCTTATAACTCAATTTATTACATACTTTAAAATAATTTTACTATCACTATCACAAAATAATAAAAATTAAAAAAACTTTATTTCTTTTATTTTTTAAAAAATAAGTTTTCTTTATATTTTTAATTAATTTTTAAGTATCTAAATTTTTGTTTCCATTTCACACTATCACTTTTAATTTTTTGGTTGCTTGTGGTAGTTGCAAATGGTTATGGGATTGATAATCAATATGAACCGTCTCCACGAATAGTTCAAGTAGTAAAAAATATGGATAATCAAAGATCAGGGGTCGAACATTTCACCTCATATCTCCTCTTTTTATAGTGTTGAAATTGAACCACTATAAAATAAATAATGAATATGAACCCAACTTCTTTGTCCGCAGCATACGTGCAAGTTTTTTATCACATATTATTGTGAAATGTTGAACGCAAAAGAACTGTGACACTTATTCCGGACCATATTTAATGGAAATGTTTCTTTTTTTAAAAAAAAAAAAGACAAATATTTAATGGAAATGTTGATGCAACGTTTAGCTAATCGATGAATTTTAAGTTGAGATGTGGACATAAATAAAATTTTGCAAATTATATATATATATATCATACATGCGATGGAGAGAAAGAATACCAGCGAAAGGCTTGAGATCTCAAACTCAAGACTTTGTAAAAACTTTATCTATTTAGCCGAAGAATTGCAAACAATTATTATACTTATTTGGTCTACTTTTTTTTTTTGGTAATATATTAATCAAGAATGGAAGTTTTCATATGCTGGATTTAGTTGTTGATGTTATCTTTTAATTTGTAATTACTTTTAATTTATAATTTTAATACAATATTTATCAAAAAATTTAAATTTTAATATTTTAAAATTTTCAACTAATTTTTTTAATAGGTATCACAACTACCATTAGATTTAAAGAAAATTAACTCGCTTTTTTTAAAGTTAGAGTAATTTATGGAGAAAATGCAACTTTTTCATTTACTTGCTAACAATGTAGGATTTTAATCTTATATCTCAAGTTTTTTTAAATTTATTTTTTAATTGTCTCCTTACATAACATATATAGACATTAAATAAATTTTGTCATTTTAAATATAATCTATAAAGATGAAAATTTACTTTGTCACTATAAATTTAAATTTAAGTACACAATTAAGGAGACAACAGATTAGACTCATCACTTTAAATTGTCACCATAAATTAAGTTTTTATAGTGAAGTCCTTAATACTCTTAGAAGTCATTTGTTTCATGAAAAATAAAGATAAAATGAGTAATATTTAAATGAGTAATATTTAAATTGATCAAAGATAAAATGAGTAATATTTAAATTGTTCAAATATTTAAAGATTATCATATGTATATATATAAATTTTTGAAGCAATAAAATAAAACTTATAAATTAATAAAATATATAAAATAATTTTGAAGCGATTAAATTATACATACATATATATATCATAATAACTAAATAAAATAATAAAATATAAAATATAAAATAATTTTAACATAATAATAACTAAATAAACTAAAAACAAAACATATCATAATAATTTTATATTCTTTAATTTTTGTTGTCATAAATTTTTTAGTTATAATAACATTAGTTTTGGGAATTATTAGGTTAGTATTTTAGTTAAAAACAACACGAAGTAACTGCCATAATTTTTTTATTTTAAAAATAAAATATAATGTAAATAATGAAATTCAATTCAATTTGTTAATTAAAATTTACCGCATAAATATTTGATGTGTAAAATTTGTTGAATATGTTTTAAAATTTTTTGCTCGTACACAAATTTAAATTTAAAAATAATAATTTACGTACCAAAAAAATTGTAAAAATAAAAAAATCAAATAAATATTATTAATCACTTTTATATAATAAGATAGATATTTTGTGTCATACAACTTATAGCTCATAAATTGTTACTTTATACTGGTACATCTCACAATAAATTTAACAAAAATATTTTGGATATCGGGTTCGATCTGCAATAGGGGATGAACTGTGGTTGTTCAGTTTGATCGGCTCGCAATGAAAGCCCGATGATGAAAGCTCAAAATTTAAATGCAAGAGAAGTCTGAAAATTCTTTTTAAATAGGCCTAAAATCATTTTAGAACCCAGAACTAAGCCCATGGCCCAACACCAAGCCCTAGCCTGAGGGCTGAAGAAGCGATCGCCTCTTCAGCAACAGGCAATCGCTTCCTGACCATGAGGGTCAATAGGCGATCGCCCCCTCTAAGAGGCGATCGCCTCTTCAGCCGCCCACTTGCTGTTGCATTAAATACAGCATATCAATAGCAGCAATAAAGGACTCACCACCTCACCTCTCTGTATTGGCACGTGCATGGATGTATTTTTTGAGAAAAAAGAAAGAAGCTAAGAGAAAGGTGATGATGGGAAAGAGAGTAAGGTGCTGGGTGGTGTCTTGGGAGCTTAAAAAGGAGAAGGAGGGAAGAAGAAAAGGGGGGGTTAGCAATTTTCAAAGAGAGTTTAGGAAGGAAGAGAGCTGAAAATACAGAAAAGAAGGAGAGGAGAAAGGTTCTTAAAGAAGGAGGTGCTTTATGCTAGGAAAAGACTTGTTCTTGAAAGAGAAGTAAGAACTCTTGCATTTGAAGGAAGTTTTAATCCACAATCAGCTTCTGAGGGCCAAGTTAGGGATATCAAGCTTGATTAAATTAGTGAGAACCTCCATTTTTAATCTTCAAGTTCTTGATTTATATATAGTTATTTTTCTCTTCACTTATTATTCTCTAGGTTATTGATTATTTTGTATGTTGCATTATCTTGATAAGATGATTATCTCAGAATACTTAGAAATTGTGTAGGATTTTAGCTACTTATTTATGATTGTCTTACTTTACGTAGAAGTTAAGCAAATGTGATAGTGCAGTAGAATCTGGCTGAGAAGCGATCACCTCTTGGTCAAAAGACAATCACCACTCTGACAGGGTGATGCAGCCCTACCTTAAGCGTTCTTTTATGATTTTTTCCTGATTTCTCCAAATATCCTTGTTCTCTATACTTCAATACACTATGCATGATTATATTATATTTCTGTTAGATTAATGTTGAGACATTTGTCTATTTCTATTTTTATCTAACTTGATCTATGAACTAACTTCATGATTTATTTTATAGAATCTTTTTTATAGTCTAGATTGATTCTCCATTTATAGGAGATCAATCCCCTTAATTAGTTCTCGAGAGGTTTTATGACAGTTTATTTTCAATATATTTATGGTTTATTTTCTGCATATTATTTGTATATTAGGGTTTATTTTAGTATATTTCCTGTTTATTTCTCTCCTATTTAAAGTAAAGTATTGCAATCCTTAATCCTTCCCCCATTTATTTAGAATGAATGGTTGTAAATTATTATTTTCGATGATTATTAAGACCTAAATGCATGAAATGAGATTAATATGCAGTCAGTATTAGAGTTGTGGAAAAAGTTATGTTTGTATATTACTCATTGGTAGTATAAATATACAGTAGAGTTTGTACAATAGTAAATGACTATAACTATGAAACAAGTATAACATAAATATATCTTATCAATAATACCCCCCCCCCCCATAAGCTGATGCTATCAATGGGAAAGGCGAAGCTTAGACAATATGAACTGAAACGCAGGCTTGGATAATGGTTTTGTCATGATATCAGCAAGTTGATCTGTAGAGGAGACTGAACCAACATGTAACATTTTTGAAGCAACTTGTTCTCTAACGAAGTGGAAATCCACCTCAACATGTCTTGTACGGACTGTGAAAGCACCATTTGAAGAGATAAAAATGGCACCCAAGTTATCACACCACACCTGCGACATACGACATGAAGGCAAACGTAATTATTGAAGGAGTTTGGACAACCACTACAACTCAACTATGACATTTGCGATAGCTTTGAACGCAGACTCAGTCGAGCTGTGAGCTACTGTTGCTTCTTAGATTGCCATCCAACCAAGTTGTGACCCATATAAATTAAATAATCTCCAGTTGATTTTCGGACATCTATGTTTCCTGCCTAATCTGCATCAACAAATGCTGTCAAATTAAAATTGGTTGTTCTCGAGATAAGCAAGTTGTGATGCTTTATCCCTTAAAGATATCTAAGGACCCGTTTTAAGGCTTGCATATGTAATTGAGTCGGTGAGTGCATAAACTGAGTTAGCTTATTAACCGTAAATATTAAGTTAAGCATGGTGAATGTTACATACTGCAAAGAGCCACAACACCTGCGAAATTTGAAATCTTCATCCAGCTTGAGGGAAGGAGAGGTATCCTTGAACAAAGACTTTCCGGGAACCATAGGTGTAGAAATAGCTTTACAAGATGTCATGCCCATAAAATTAAGAATACCGTCAATATATTTTGCTTGAGACAAGAGTAACCCAGTAGGTTTCATAAGGACCTGAATTCCAAGATGACAAATTGTGAATTACCGAGTCTAAGAACACTGAATTATTGTCTGTAATAACGATGTCATCAACATAGACTAGAATAAAACATAGCACATAATCATGATGATAAACAAATAATGATGGATCTGAATGAGAACCCGAAAAGCTAATTGATTGGAGAAATCCACTGAGTTTGTGAAACCAAGCTCGTGGAGCTTGTTTGAGACCATACAGGGATTTTCGAAGCTTACAAACAAAATGTGGACGGTGTTTTTCAACATATCCTTGTGGTTGAGCCATGTACATCGTTTCAAGCAAATCACCATAAAGAAATGCATTACGGATATCCATTTGTCTGATTTTCCAATTTTTAGAAATCGTCATGGAAAGAACACATCGAATAGTGACTGGCTTTATCACAGGACTAAAAGTTTCTGTATAATCCAAACCTTGTTCTTGACTGTAGCCTTTAGCTACCAACCGGGCTTTAAATCTTTTGATGTCACCATTGGCATGCCTTTTGATTTTGAAAATCCATCTATTACCTACAACATTTGCATTTGACAGTGGTGGCACAAGGTCCTATGTGTGAGTGCGGGTTAAAGCGTCCTTCTCAGTATCCATGGTTATTCTCCATTGACTAAATTTGTTGGCTTGTGAATAGCTTGTAGGCTCAGTGTCTGGAATTTGTTCAGTGGTCAAGGCATAATGACGAGTTCGTGCCATGGTTGTTGGCCGAAGCGTCATTGGATGTAGAAGAGGTGTTTGTTATGGAAGGAGATGATGGTGAAGAGGTAGGATCAATGAACAACTTCAAGCCATCAAAATTGGCTAATGTATTGGTATAGTGTTGAAGTTTGTTCGTTGGTGATTTTGTTAGGATATAGGTTGAAGAGTTGGATGAGATAGAGGAAGATGTGGATGGTGTTGTGGGTTAGTTAGCTTCAGTAGGAGTGAAAATAGGATTATTGGATAAGGAAGGAGAAGAGGAAGAAATTTTAGAGTTTGTACCTGGTAAGAACTCTTGAGAACGCATGACTTGGGGCAGCGGTAACTGAACCTGTAAGAAAGGAGAATTAGGAGAAGTAAGAGAGTGAGAGGAGGGATCGGATGGAGTAGTAGTAGTAAAGGGAAAGACTAACTCATCAAATTTAATATGGCGGGACATGTAAATACGACATGTTTCTTTATCTAAACATCTATATCCTAGGTAGTGAGGAGAGTAACCAAGAAAAACACAACGCTTTGTACGATATGAAAATTTATGTTTGTTGAAAGGGCGTAATAAAGGGTAAGCAATGCAACCAAAGACACGTAAAAAATTATAGTTAGGAGTTTGCTTATATAAAACTTGAAATGGAATTTATTGAGCTAAAGAGTGAAAAGGCATGCAATTAATTAAAAAAATAGCTATTTCAAAGGCAAATTGCCAATATTTAAATGGCACATTAAAATGTCCCAAAAGAGTAAAGCCAATGTCCACAATGTGACATATTTTCCTCTCAGCTGTTCCATTTTTCCCATGTGTATATGGACATGTTATTTGATGATGAATGCCTGTGTTTGAAGTGGGTAAATAGAGGTCAAAATTTGCCTCCCCAATCAGAATTGAAAGACTTAATTTTCAAATTAAATTGCTTTTCAACTAATGCTCGAAATTGAAAGAAAATTTGAGGTACATCACTCTTGTTTTTAATTGGAAAAAACCATATGAAGAGAGAACAATCATCTATTAAAATAAGAAAATATTTGTCTCCAGTTGAAGATTGAACTGGAGAAGGACCCCATACATCACCATGAATTAATTCTAAAGGTTGAGAACTCTTATAATGTGTAAGAGGTAAACTAGAGCGATGCAATTTGCCCAAATAACAGGCATGACAATTATTGACAACAAATTTTTTATTGTTGCAAGGTAACTGAAATTGATTGACAATACATCAAACTACAGAGGAATTAGGATATCCTAGACGTTGATGTCAGCCATCTAAGGTGGATAAGTAAGCTGCAATTTGTGGAGAAGTCTTGCGAAATGCTGAATTCAGTTTGTAGAGCCCCAAATCAGTCGTTCCTTTGAGTAGAACTTGCTTAGTCTGACAATCCTTAACAAAATAATGGTTAGGGTGGAATTCAAAAAAACATGCATTATCCTTGCACAAACGATGAATAGAAAGTAATGGTTTGGTAATTTGGGGAACATGTAAGACATGATTTAGTTTAAGAGAAGAATTATAAGGGGTAGATACTGAACATTTGCCAATATGAGCTATAGGGAGAGCCTTAACATTGCCAACAATAACTCTATTATTTCTATGATATTCTTCGGCACTCTGAAGGGAAGCCAAGTCTAGAGTAATATAGTGGTTTGCGCCACTGTCAAGATACAGGTCAAAGGCAGTGTTGGTTGGCAGCGGTCCAAGCAAGGAAAGTTGAGCTTATGGAGAGAATGGAGGCGGGTGAGGAGAACGATTTCTAGATTGCCTGAACTCATCAGTTGCAGATTTATAGGAAGGGCGAGATGTGTAGGTTTAATCAAAGCGACGCCTACAATTGAAAGTTGAATGGTTGTTATATCCACATATTTGGAAGGAAAAACCAATGTTGCGAGCAGTCTAGTAGCCACGGCATCCTCCTCGACCACGATTTGATCTTCTAGGAAATTATTGAGAGTGAGAAGGCATGATGGTGAACATGGAATGTTGAGCAATGTTCACCGTAGGTAGAGTAGCCTGTTATGATTTAAGCAGCAACTCATAAGCAACGAGTTGCCCATGTAACTCATGAAACAAAGGTGGATCCGGGCGATATTGCAATCCTCTAATGGCTCCATTATAATCAGATCTGAGTTGTTTAAAGAATTTGGCATTGAATTCAACAGGAGCAAGCGACTGACCAGCTAAAGCAAGGGAATCGACAATCTGTTTGGCACGGAAAAGATAGTCAGAGACAGATTTATCATCTTTTTTAAGGTTGTAAAGCTCTATATACAACTGAGTACGTTAAGCATTGTTCACAACTCCATAGGCTATCTCAAAAGCTTTCCAAACCTCTGAAGAGGAGTTAAGTCCGATAAGATGAGGATAAACTTCCTCTGATATAGAAGAAAGAAACCAGGAAAAATAAATTTGATCTTTGTTATACCAGAGAAGATATTCTAGGTTAGGTTCTAAGGCATTGGATGTTAGATTCAGAATCTCTTTGGGTGGGGAAGGGTCAGAACTGGTGAGAATACCATGAAGTTTGTAAAAGTTGAGCAAAGGTTGGAATTGTAGTTTCCATGGGATATAATTTTTGGAATTAAGTTTAATGGAGAAGGTTTGTTGGAGATGAGAGACTATAGAAGAGTTTGAAAAAGAAAGAAGGGATGGTAATTGAGTAGAAGAATTAGACGATGAAGAAGAAGAAGAAGTATTGGAAGAGATAGCAAAATTTATTGCCATGCTGTGATACCAAGTCAGTATTAGAGTTGTGGAAAAAGTTATGTTTGTATATTACTTATTGGTAGTATAAATATATAGAAGAGTTTGTATAATAGTAAATGACTATGACTATGAAATAAGTATAACAGAAGTATATCTTATCACTAATATATGCAAACTTGGACCTTAATGTAAAATCGGACAATTGATTGAAAGCAATTATAATTTGCATGTTAATAAAGAAATAATTAAATAAGTAAAGGTAATAAAATACAAAACACAAGTGGAGGCTGACCACAAGGTCAGGTAAGCATTCAAAAGCCTATACCTAGTTTCCGAACTCGTTCTCTGATGACAACTTCTGGGGACCTCCGTTGCCGTATAAGTGTGTCCCGAATTTTATTCGGGTGGTGACTCCATCTACGTTTAGGCTTAAGACCTATTTCACATTTCCTAGTAGGCCCTAAGTCTACACAGTACTGTGGCCGCCAACACTTGGGTGCGCGCTAAACCCCGCAGCCTACAATGGCGACTCCACTAGAGATAGAGAAACTAATTCCAATGTTTTGTAATTTATCATCTTTGATTATTTCTTTATTTCCTTTGCATTTTATTGCATTCACTACACATTCCCACACATTATGCACAACAGTCCCAATTAGCCCAATAATAATCATTATTCTGCTGCCTACGTTTCACTCAAACCTGGTGGTGGAATATTTGGTTATTGTCACTCATGACACGTACTATCCACGTCACACAAAGCCTTGAGTGGGGAGATGTAAATGGATGTATATAGCTGTGGGAGCCGAAACTTTTTACCCTTGACTCAGCTCATGTAATGACCTAGTAACTTCCACTAAGATTTTTTCAACTGTATGTTTTATGCCATATAGCAATCCTTGTAATAAAGGCCAAGCCCATTAGGATGGACTATGCCAAAGTTGGGCCTTTCATGCTCACTATGGCCCGTTAATATGGACTTTGGTTTTATTCCAAAGAATTGCTACTTGTCTGCCTCATCTTGAGAGATTTATTACATCCATCGGTTTTGTTATCCCTTGTTGATAATCAAAACTAGGCCAACAATCCTAAGATAAGGAACTCACCGTTAAACACGCATGTGGGAGAAATAAGGGTGGAGTTATCGATTGAAGAGCTTTATCTTTTTTGTTAAATGTTATGTATAAATAGAGTATATGTTCTTTTCTTTCTTTGTTAAAGTGAGTCTGCATTTCATGCATACATGACATTCCTTGCAATTTCTTTCACAAAAAAACTAAAAAATCACTAAAAAAATAAAAATGAGAAAAAAAGAAGAAAATGGTGCATTTTTCTTAGCCATGAGCCTCTTCTTATTTGGAAGTAGATCAAGGGAATTCAGCCCACTGATATCAAGGATCCAATCAAATAATTGATGTCAATTTACAAAGGAGCAGAATGGCGAGACCCTCTGATTTTGATTTTGAATTTTTTCAAGAAAGAATTGTTGAAAGAGATTGGGGATGAAATGCGACAAATGGTTAGGGACATGTTCGCTGAGATATTGGGAAAGATGCCTGTGGATGGAGAGAACTTTGAGATTAGAACTGTTGTTAGTGTGCCATTCACAGAAAAATTGAAAAGCATTGGCATATCTAACTGAATCCAAATGGATGAAGGACATGATAAAGCAGATGAATCAACTGCAGTCTGCACTGAAGAAACATGGGCTTAATCCTAACTCTGACGACTTGGACCTAGATTTAGAGGAGGAAGAATTGTTGCTCCCAAAATATAAATTCCCAAGTATGAAGAAGTACTCTGGCACTGATGACCCTCACTTGCATCTAAAGCAGTATGTCACTTAAATGAAGGCCACTGGGTTGACAAAAGCTCAAATTGTCAAACAGTTTCCATTATCCTTAGAAGGAGCTATTATCAATTGGTACTACACTTTGGATGTGCATGTTCAGTAAGACTGGAAAGAGTTGTGTTCAACCTTCATCAAGCAGTATAGGTTGAATTCACAATTTGAAGTATCTCTCCAAGAGCTACTGAATATGACACAAAGATCAGAGGAACCTTTCACAAACTTTCTGACTAGGTAGAGAGAAAAGTTGGCCCAGATGAAGCATAGACCTGCAGAATCAGACCAGCTGATCATAACCATAGAATCATGCATTCCACCTCTAGTCAACAAATTGAAGGACATGGGCATAAGGGACTTCAAGGAGCTGTACCTATTTGGAGTACAAGTTGAAGCTGACTTGAATGAGAGCATTCATGAATAGTCAATGCCAGTTGTGGTTGTAATGATTTTAAACAATATTTTGCTGCAACAGTTTTTTCTTTATGCTAATAGACATTTGATTGCCTAATTTACATTATTATAAATTTACTATGATTGTGCATGCTATCTTATGCTTGAATGAGAGAGAGATTTAAAAAAAACAAAAGGATCAAATCTCAGAATTATCTTTCAATTTCTCTTTGGGCACTTTCAATCTCAGCTTCTCCCAAAATGAGTTCACAGAAATTAAAAAAATGTAGAAAAAACAACAAAAAAAGAGTATATAGAACAAAAGAAGAAAAAAAGAAAAAAAAAGAGAAAAAGAAGAAATAAAGGAGAATAAGGTGAAATTAAGGAAAAGAAGAAAAAGAAAAGCTTTTGTTTTTGCCCCCATATTTGAAAAGTCAATCCTGTGTGACCCTTTTTAAAAATGATCTTTCAATGATCATCTTCATAAATTAGTACCGATGGTACTAATCCCAAAATTCTAATCCAAAATGTCTACCCAATGTGAGATGAAAAATGGTTAGTCAGAAGACCCATAAAGGGCTAATCAATAATAAGCATAATATAACAGGCATGGTTATAATGAAAAAATAATCATTTAAAATGGGCATGATCTACACATGTTAGCACGTGAAGTGTCAGACATTGACTCCTACAAGTTTTACAGCAATCAACAACATGAGTGGTATCAACGCCCGACAATCAGCAGCAAGATTTTTAAGTTATCAGCAATCAAAGTGGCAATATGAACAAAACAGTGGACCAGCATTAGCATGAATTTATAACCACCCAGCTAGGATTAAAAACTCCTAGAAAGGGAGCGACCTAGGCAAAAGAGGAAAAATAAAAAGAAACAAAATGAAAGACCCAGTTATATGGCATGTATTGTTTGTTTTGCCTAACGCCTCTGTAGCTATATGGCATTTGTTGTTTGTTCCCACCTTATGCCTTTGAGGCTATATGGCTTTTGTTTGTTTGTTCCGCTTGATGCCTCTGAGGCTATACGACATTTGTTGTTTGTTTCTGCCTGATGCCTCCGAGGCTAAACGACATATGTATTGTTTGTTCCTATCTAACGCCTCTGAGGCTAAATGGTGGGCTTTGTTTGTTTATTGTTCGTCTTCGCCTAACGCCCCGGAGGCTATATGGCACTTGTTATTTATTTCGCCTAACACCTCTAAGGCTATATGGCATGTGTTGTTTGTTTTGCCTAACGCCTCTACAGCTATATGGCATTTGTTGTTTGTTCTCACCTTATGCCTTTGAGGCTACATGGCTTTTGTTGTTTGTTTCTGCCTGACGCCTCCAAGGCTATACGACATTTATAGTTTGTTTCGGCCTGATGCCTCTAAGGCTAAATGGCATGTGTTGTTTGTTTTGTCTAATGCCTCTGAGGCTAAATAGTGGGTTTTATTTACTTGCTGTTCATCTTCGCCTAATGCCCCTGAGGCTATATGGTACTTGTTGTTTATCTTTGGCTAACGCCCCCGAGGCTATATGGCACTTATTGTTTATTTCGTCTAACACCTCCGAGGCTATATGGCATATGTTGTTTGTTTTGCCTAACACCTCCGCGGCTATATGGCATTTGTTATTTGTTCCCGCCTTACGCCTTCGAGGCTACACGGCTTTTGTTGTTTGTTTCCGCCTGACGCCTCTAAGGCTATACGACATTTATAGTTTGTTCCGCATGAAGCCTCCGCAGCTATCTGGCACTTGTTTTGTTTATTTTCACCTTTTATTATGTGTTTTTGCCTGACACCTGAGTGGCTATATGGCTTGTTTTGTTTGACTCCGCCTGACACCTGTGTGGCTATATGGCACCTGTTATTTGTTTTCGCCTAACGCATGCATGGCTATATGGCTTATTTTGTTGTGTGTTCTCGTTTGACGCCTCGGAGGCTATATGGCACTTTTTTGTTTGATCTTATCTGATGCATGCTTTGTCTATTGTTTAATCTCGCTTGATGCCCCCGAGGCTATATGCCATATATTGTTTATCTTTTCTTGACGCCCCTCGAGGCTACATAGCACTTGTTGTTTGTCTTACCTGACGCCCCTAAGGCTATAATGGCACCTATTGTTTATCTTCGCCTAACACCCCTGAGGCTATATGGAACTTTTTGTTTATTTCACCTAACACCCCTGAGGCTATAATGGCACTTGTAGTTTGTTTTGTCTAACGCCCTCGAGGCTATATGGCACTTATTGTTTGTTTCGCCTAACGCCCCCGAGGCTATAATGGCACTTATTGTCCGTTGTCACCTAATGCTTGCATGCCTACATGGCTTATTTTGATTGTTAGCTTGCATGCCTACATGGATTATTTTGATTGTTATTTTATTGATTTCACTTGTTTTGATTGTCTTGCCTAATGCCCCAGAGGCTACGTGGCACGTTGCTTTTGTTTGACCTTGCCTAATGACCCTACGGCTATATGGCCCTAGTTGTTTGTCCCAGCTTGATGCCCTAGAGGCTATATAGCTTTTTTTAGTCTATCTGGCCTGAAGTCGGAAGTGGCTATAAGGCTCCATCTCGTATGACGAGATTGACGGCGTGAGTTTTTCATTTATGTTCAGGGACTGCCTCTCGGGCCAGGAAAACCCAAGGAGGACGGTGTGTGTAGACAGCGGGGTTTAGCACGTGCCCAAGTTTATTGCAACCGCGACACTGTTTAAGCTTAGGGCTCTAGGGAACACACTACTATGTCACAAAGACATAGCATGGAGATGAGGAGTCACCACCCGAGGTAATAACTGGGATAAATTGAAAGTGGTGGTAACTCAATTCTCTAATACAAACTAGCACCACAACCAGGAGTTCTGGATACAGAATACCAACTTCTTTTAGTTTTGTGTTCATTTAGAATTATCTTATCAATTACTATTTTATTCCCTAATTACATGCAATTTCATTAAACTCTAGCTGAACATCCATCTAACCCTAAGGCAATCAATCCATGAAAAAGCACATAAAAATGCATTCGAGGCGTAACGTCCCTAAATCCAAACTACATTTGATTTTAATTTTAAGTTAGCTAAATCTACATATT
Organism: Mallotus repandus; assembly: GCA_949671775.1. Classification (NCBI taxonomy): domain Eukaryota; kingdom Viridiplantae; phylum Streptophyta; class Magnoliopsida; order Malpighiales; family Euphorbiaceae; genus Mallotus; species Mallotus repandus. Next base: position 9,415 of record CATIWM010095967.1, on the reverse strand, counting down.
TTATTTACAAGTGAAATGGAACTAAAGGTGGGCCTATATTTTGATGATTAGTGAGCCTAAATCTATTTATTTTAATTCTAAAGAAAATGAGCTTAAGTCTATTAAATTTTAAAAGAAAAAAAATGAATTAGTGGACTTAATTCTAATTAATTTTAATTAAATGAAATGATCCTAAGTCTATAAATTATGAAGAAGACTTTATTAATGGGCTGAGCTAAATTTAAGTTAATTTTATTTAACTAAAAAAATGGGCCTAAATAATTTTATTTAACTAAAAAAATGGGCCTAAAATCTAAATTAACCTAATGGACCTAAATTAATTTTAAAGTTAATTAAACCTAAATTTAATTTTAAAGGTCTATTTTATTAGTGAGTTAAACCTACATGTGGACTTGGGACTCAAAATGAATAAAAATAACAAACAAGCCCAAATAATAAAAATAAAAAAATAATAAATAAAAAAATAAACATTATGTGATATTTCTAACCCTAATTTTAATTACATGCAACCTAAATTAATATAAAGCCACCATTGATTTTAAACGACAGAAAAGTAAAGGGTTTCACTATTGCCCACTATTGAGGCTATTACAATAATCTACTGAAAATAAAAATTAAAATACAATACAATCCAAAATCAAATAATAAGAAAAGTACAAAATAAGCAATAATCAAAATAAAATACAGAAAAAACTCTAAAATTAAATTTAATTTATGGGGTTCCTTGGATCTTCATGTATTGATTATTTGTATAGTCACTTCATCATCCATCCCTCATCACAAAACACAAAACATAAAAAAGTTAGAATAAAATTAATTCAAGATAAAAATAAACAAATAAATAACAATCAAACGAAAAAAATTGCAAATTTAAAACTAAAGAAAAATTAATAGAAACAACGAACAAAAAATAACAAAAAAAATCAATTATACTTTTGATATAAAATCAACTTTAATTGAAAAAGTAAGACAAAATTGAGTAGAAAAACGAATAAAATCATATCAATAGTAAAATTAAACAATGAAAAAAAATGTCGGATGGATTTTGATTAGTCCCTCAAAAGGTGATTTTCACAGTGTGCTTCATAATAGACCTCCAGGACTTGATTTTTTGTCTTTCCGCTTGCTGTTTCTCTTCAGGTTTTAACGTCAAAAAGAAAAAAAGAAAATTTTACTTTTGCTTTTAGTCTCCCTCAAAATCCTTCCCCTCCAGGATAGTTAACTAGGTTTTTACAAAATAAAAACCCTAGCTAACAACGTGTTTTAGAAAAACTAAATCACAAAGCTCCTCTTGTGATTTATAATCACAAAGCTCTCTCTTGTGATTTATAATCACAGGATAAATAATAATAATAAAAAAATTTTATCTAAAAAACATGAGAAAATTTAAATCATTATCTCACTTTAATTTTAATTTTCAACCAATCAAATTTAAGAAAAATAAATAAAAATTACAAAAAATCGGATTTTCACGCATCGGGATAGTACAATTCTGACTGGAATTGTGGATTGCCGATCGACAATCTGAAATTCTGATCGGCAATCTGAAATTCCGATTGGAAGAATGGATTTTCGATCGAAAATCTATTCTTCTGATTTTTATCTGTTTTTTTAATTTTATTTTAACATTTAATTACAAAAAGACCCAGAAGAAAAAGAGACTTTTCAATTTAGTCCATAAAAAACCTTCAATTAAATCCTTGAAAAGAAGCAGTCAAGCCTTTGAGACCCAAAATCAAATTCTGATGATCTATTTGTAATGCATTTTCATCATCGGAGTCCTCCGTCACATCCATACTCTCTTATCCCAAAATTGGGTGTCTACAATTGCCCCCCCTTTGTCGCTGTTTTCTTGACAAATTGCGATAAAGCAAATAAGCACACAATTTCAAGGGTAAGGAGTTAGGATACTTACCTGACGTGTTATAGAGCGTTTGCCTATGACACTGAATCATGCAACGTTGTTTTCATCTTTCCATGATGTAAGCTTTGTGCTGCTGCAATCTATAATTGCTGGCAAGTTTTCTACCTTTGATGCTGTAATCCATAATTGCTCACTTTTGATACTATAGTCCATAACTGTTCGCAATTAGTTGTAACCCCTTCGTTGCTCACTTTTGATGCTACAGTCTATAACTGCTTGCAATTAGTTGCAACCCCTTCGTTGCTCACTTTTGATGCTACAGTCCATAACTGCTCACGTTTAGCTGCAACCCCTTTGTTGCTCACTTTTAATGCTACAGTCCATAACTGTTCGAGTTTAGTTGAAACCTTTTCGTTGCTCACTTTTGATGCTACAGTCCATAATTGCTCGCGTTTAGCTGCAACCCCTTCATTGCTCACTTTAGATGCTACAGTCCATAACTGTTCGCGATTAGCTGCAACCCCTTTATTGCTCACTTTTGATGCTACAGTCCATAACTGCTCGTAAATTTTGATTTGAAAATACACTATACTCGGACGTATAGTGTTGATTGGAAATACACTGTACTCGGTTGTATAGTATTGGTTGAAAATACACCACACTTGGTCATATAGTGTTGATTTAAAAATACACTATACTCGGATGTGTCTAGCTAAAGTGAATTCAAAATGTTGTTACAGCTACTGTGTAACATGAAATAAACTTCAAATTTATGTTATAGCTACCACGTAATGTATAACTGAGTGAATCGGAGTTATAGCTACGACATAGCATATAACTGAGTGAATGCAGTGTGTGAAAGATGCAGACATCACCTTTTGAATTTCCCATCGACTGAAATTTTGTATTGGCGCTGACTAATTGCTTTGAATTTCTTTGCTGATTGACTTTGATCAGCTGCCTTCATTGGTCGATGACCTTGATTTGACTTGATAATGCCAGTGCTGATGACAGATATTGAGTATATTTTCTTTTGAATTTGCAATTCCTGAAAACTTGTTGAAATTAATTTTAGCATGATGATTGTACAAAAATGCATTAAATTAAGCAAATTCATCATCATAAGATAATGTGCATTCAATGTATCCTACTAATTTTTATCTTCATGACTATCATTCATTTGTCATTCGTAAAGTTAGAAGTATCATTAACCACCTTATGCTGAGAGTGTCTATTTACCAAGTGAAGAGCTGATTTTCACACCTAAATTTATGGAGAACTTGCTAGATAAAATTTGTAGAAATTGAGCATAAACAAATAGAATTTTGAGGATCAAAACTGTCTTTTAGTTATTTATGTGCTTTCTTCTTTATCTGAGTATGCCCTCGCCTTTCTCATATTACTCAGGGTGGATACCGTTAGAAAGGTCCTTCAGATACTCATACTCTTAAAGAGCATTGAAGTAAATAGAGCAGTTTTTAACTTGGTCCTCTTTTAGTTATCCCCTGCCTTTGTTGTTTTACTCAGCGTGGATACCACCAGAAGATTCACATTGATACTCTTACTCATTTTTTAGCATTGGAGTAGATTAGGAATGCTTGCTCTTATTTCAATTCTCCTCTTAGTATTCCCCCACCTTTCTTATATTACTCAGCGTGGATACCATCAAGGGATTTTTTACTCTTACTCAATTTGAGCATTGGAGTAGATTGGATGCACATTTATTATTCAAAAAAGACCGAAATGGTACTCTAAATCCAAGCAATTTACACTGCAAATCCACAGATTTTGTTTTTGCATATTTTCCCCTCGTTTGGGTGTGAAGTGAGCATTAGATTGATTAAAGTTTAGAAACTCTCTGCATGGAGCCATCCATTAGACATCCAAACTCTGTGAGGCTAATAAAAAAGAGTCATTAAGACCGAAAGTTCATGGGATAAGTTTTCACACATGATCTCATAAAATGGATGAATTTACTTTCAATTTGTGAATTTTAGTATGGACATTGCACTTTATTGCATAAACTAAAGGGATAGAGTCTTATTACTTCCCTTAAGTATTTATCAAGACGTTTGTCACATGAGGTGATATTCTGATGAGCGATTGGCATTTGCCTTTTTTATTGTTCTTACTTTTGTGCTGGTTAATTCTCCTTCTTCTTTCCCTTTTTTTTTTCCCTGCACATAATACCATAAGTTAGTCTAGTTTGTTTATAAATACAGAAACTTTGTTAGAACGCATCATTGTTCTTTTGCAAACTTCCTTTTTTAATTATGATGATGTCTCTGATCACAGGGGTCTTTGATACTTTGCCATTGAGGTTATAACCTAGAGTTGAGTATGTCTTGCTGCCATTTCCTGACATTCCTTACAAAAGAGGTTTTAAGATTTAGAGGTCTTATTTCATGATCAGAGAAATTTTAGAGTGCATTCATATCAAGATTTGAGTGCATTCTTCCGTTTTTAAGGTTGATAGCTGCATTGCTGATGTGTTAGACCTTCAGATTAGAAGTTGAGAGAAGCTGGATTCGATGCTTTATCTCTATTGAAGCAGTCTTGTGGCTGTCAATAATGCATTCAGGTTCATCTCCTGAAGTGTATTCCTCTTGAGATTGCCTAGGATAAGACTTCTGCGAGTGCTACAATTAATGATATCTCCCTGTTAGATAGGCCCATTAAGCTTCTGATTCATCTTGATAGTATCGCCCTTCATATTTTCACTCCTCCAGACTCTGACTACTTTTCTGTACTTTACAACACTAATTTTGAATATCAGTAGCGAAGTATTTGTATAATCTTGATTTGTCTCAAAGATTTTTTACCATGGAAAGCAAGTACTTGACAATAGATGTATGCAAGTGTATGCATGCTATGTATGATATGCATGATCGTAATAGGTCTTCTGTGGAGTAGAGTAATACTCGCAGATTGGAGTGTGAGAACAAGGTGCTTTGTCAACAACCTGCAAATTTAAGCCTTTAATGCTTCAAGGTTGGTACTTCTGGTGCTAAAGCTTATGATGTAATTCCTCTAACAGATAACTGACTAAAAAATGAAGTCCATTGTCTGATGATTGCTATATGGATGAACTATTGCATGTTGCTTGTAGCTCACTTCTTTTTGCCCCAGAACTCGTCTGCTGACTTTTATATTTCAATGTTCATCTTCAGTCCTTGAGTGCAGATTCACTGTTTTGCCTCCAAATTGCCCCAAGAGCTACATTTTGTTCCCCAGTTTCTGATAATTTTCCTTCATGTCTGTCATTTTATAGCTTTGAGGGATTCTTGAGCAAAATATGAGGCTTAATGTTGATTCAATAATTGATACCAGACATAGGTTGCAGTGCAAGTTATTGAGCCACCTACAAGATATAAAAGGACAATGGTTTTTTTCAAAAATGAATCACAAAGGAATGACAAAAGGCAAAAACAAAACTAAAATAGTGATCTCATAACTCTGATTGTTTAGCTTTTATTATATTTTCTGTTTCCATTCAGATACTTATGCAATATGATAAAGACGAATATACGATATTTGAACAATAAACTCAAATTCAACTTTATTTATTCATCAGAGCAAAAATGAGAACATTTATGACATCACATGATACAACTCTTGCTATTAGTTAAGCCTTCTGAAATTTTCTCACATAATATTTTTCTCTCATTTTAACCTGGCTAACCTTTTTATTCTTTCTTTTTTTTTCCTTCCGTTTTTTTTCTTTTTCTTTCTTTCAAATTTTCTCTCTCCTAAAAAGTTATATCATGTGATATATGTATGAATTTTGATTTGTGTCCATGGTGAATGAATCTAATTAAAATTGAAGATGTGTCAAACATGCATATTAAATCAATATCATAATGCACAATATCATTAGGATGAACATTACATAAATAAGCACAATCAAAATTCATATCATCGATCATGAAAATAAAATGTTCACAAGAAGTTGGATTATTAAAAGAAAACACAAGAAATTTATTTTCTATTCTAAATGCTAAGGATGCTAAGTCTTAAGGTGGTTGTCCTTTAGGTGGCTGATGTAGCAGCTATTCTCGATGACCATGGTTCACTTCTGTATTTTCTATCCACACATCATAACCTTCATTGTCCTCCTCTTCAAATTCATTTTCCCATCTAGTAGGCACTATTGTTTCAAAGGGTATGTCACTGGAAAATGGCTTAGTGTAAAACACTTTGTAGTTAAACTTGCCTGAGGACTGTCCTAATAAATCTTCAACTCCTTGTTGTGGCTGCTTAGGAGCCTCAGATTTCTCACTATTCTCACTATCATCTCCAAATTCATCACCCCATCCTCCACGTGTGATTGATTCAATAGGGATATCATAAGAAGGTGGTTTGGAGTAAAATACTTTATAATCGAATTTGCTAGAAGGTTGGCCCAACAAATCTTCAACTCCTCTATGGGATTGTTTGGGGGCATCAGGAGTATTCTCGTTGGTTTTAAGGTCTAAATCCTTAAAGGAGCTTAGTACTTCTTCCTCGCTAACTCCTGAATTAATCATCATGGTCGTTGGGGGTGGAACATTTCGATAGTTTAGGTAAAAAATTATTTATGGTGTTCGAATTTTCAGGGTCTGTGATTTTCCTAGAGTCTATGAGGTTTTGGATTTCATGTTTGAGGCGGGTACAATTATCTGTGGAGTGATTGAGGTTTTGGTGAAACTTGTAATGCTTGCTTGGGTTATAGTCTGGGGTGTTTGGGTTTGGTGGGTTTGGATTAGGTAAAGGTTGAAGTAAGCCTTTTTGCATTATGCGCTCTAGGACCTTTGGCAAAGGTTGGTTAAAGTTTGAGAATCTCCTTGGTTGTTGAACAACATGAACCTCCACAGCCTGACTAGTGTTTCCTTACTGTGTGCCCCTAGTTGGATATTTTCTTGCTCTAGTGCTTTTAGCAATCTTCTTTTTCTCACTTTCAATCTCCTCAGCTTGCAACCCGTCATCATAAAGGTATACAAATGTCTTGAGGTTCATCATTTGTAACCTTTCAACCAAATTAGGTGATACATTTTGGACAATCATCCTAACCTGATCCTTCTCAGCTAGCTTATTTTTCATTAATCCTGCCTTATTCATGAATCTAGTCAGAAAATCAAAAAATAATTCATTGGGCTTCTACTTAGTCAATTCTAAATCTCTGATAGACACCTCGAGCCTGGTGTTATGGTCATATTGCTTCAAAAAAGCAGCGCATAGCTCTGTCCAATCAGCTCTGACAGATTTCTCTAACCCATGATACCAATTAACAGCCATACCATCCAAGGATAGTACAAACAGCTTGGTAACCACAGACAAAGGAGCTTTTGTGGTGCTCATAGTAGTTTTATATTGACTAAGGTGGATCCTTGGGTCTCCAGTACCATCAAAATTCTGTAGTTATGGTATCTTGAACTTATTAGGCAACTTATCTTCCTTAAATTGCATCATATCATCGAAGTCAAATGAATATCCCATGCCCTATCCTCTCATTAATTCTTCCATTTTGGACATCTTCTGAGTCAGTGCTTTCGTCTGCTTAGATTCTAGCTCTTGAACTTGCTCAAGTGATTACCTATTTGCTTTCTCAATCATGTAGTTTTCAATATCCTCCAATTTTACTGCAGCATTTGGTGCATTCCTAGCAGCATTCATTAGTTGCCCCCCGACATTATCAAGTGGTGCATCTACAATAGGTGGATTGGCAGCAACAGGTGGTAGCATTAATCCGGCCAGAGCTTGTCTTAGTTCATCTTGTATCATTGCTCTTATGTCATCCATCAATGCTCATTTGATGTCCTCTAGGGTCCAATTTCCTTGTTCCATCTCTTCTATCTGTGTAACTGATGTTGGTGTAGCTTCCAAGTAAAGCGGATTGATCAGTCTCTTCTCCAAACTGCTAAGGATCTCTTTGGCTATAGACTTTGGGCTTGTATCAGTCCTCACCAATCTGCCACCTTTCCATTCCCAAACACATGAAGACCCAGATGAATCTATGATGGCTGAAAAACAAAGGGTTAGTATGATGCATGAACTATATGTATGCATGTATGCATAATGCACTTGCTATGCAACAAGTAGGAAACAACAAGTCAATTATACAAATATCAAATCAAGTGTATAACATAAATTCTTCCAACCTAATTCCTCCCACACACGTGTTCAATGGTGAGTTTCTTTTCTTAGGATTTTTGGTCTGGGCCTCAATATCAACAGGGGATATCAAGAACCGACGAGCATGCCAAATCTCTCAAAGTAGTAAAGCATAGAAATAGTATTTCTAGGTATAAAAATGTACCCTAATCTTTTATAGATAGAAATACCTTATGGCAACAAACACAAAAAATTTGGGTAGATCCTAGGGGAAGTTACTAGGCCACTACATGAGCTGAGCCTGGTGAAAAGGTTAAGGTTCTCTTAGCAAGATGCCCTTCTTTAAGACTTGAGTTATAAGCCAAGGTCAGAGGGGCCCGACATCCTTTGCAAACTTAAGAAAAGACTGGCCCCTTTTAGGACTTGGGTTACAGACTTTAGTTAGATGAGCCCAGTAATCTCTCTTGAACCGAGTTAAGGCTAAGAGTGATGGTTAGCCAATTTATAATCCCAGGAAGCTAGTGGAATCAAGAGACCATAAACCAACGCCATCAGCTAATAGGGACATGCAAGAATAAAATAATAATTAATAAAATAATTCTAAAGAACACAAGGAGAATCCATATCTCTTATCCTCAATGGAGTCGCCACTGTAGACAATAAGGTTTAGCGCGCGTCCAAGTTTGTTGCAACCGCGACACTGTTTCAGCTTAGGGCTCTAGAGAACACACTAACCACTGTCACAAAGACATGGCGTGGAGATAAGGAGTCGCCACCTAGGGTAATAACTGGGACAAATTGATGAATGGTGGTAACTCGATTCTCTAAATAAGTTACACCACAACCAGGAGTTTTGGGTACGGAATACCAACTTCTCTAGTCTTGTGTTCATTAGAATTATTTTATTACATTACTACTTTATCCTCTATTTACATGCAATTTCATACAAACTCTTATTTTAAATAAACAACTCCAAGGCAACTAATCTTATGAAAAAATACATAAGTAATGCATTCATTTAAGCTCAAAACCCCTAAGTTAGTCTAATCTACATATTTTAATTAAGTGGGCTAAATCTACATGTTTTATTTTACAAGTGAGCCTAGAAAACTAATGGGCCTAATTCCTACTCAATTTTATTTAAATGAGCCTAAGTCTATTTCTTTTAATTCTAAAAATGGGCATAGGTTTACAAAATATGAAAAGCTTTAATTAATGGGCCTATTATACAAGTTTTAAATCTAGAATGATCCTAATTCTACAAATTATGTAAAAGGCTTAAATTAATGGGCTAAATCTAGATCAATTAAATTAAACTATAATATGGGCCTATGTCTAATTAACTAGGTGGGCTTAAGTTATTTCTAACTTAAAACTAAATCAATTATGGACTTAAAATTAATTAACCTTAAAAACCCTATTAGTTAAACCTAATTATTAAAAGTGATCTTGCTATAAACC
>CATIWM010095928.1:0-10243 GCA_949671775.1 Mallotus repandus | reverse complement strand
GTTGCTATCAAGTGGTATTATACTCTGGATGCACATGTTCAAAAAGACTGGAAGGAGCTATGTTCAACTTTCATTAAACAATATGGGTTGAATTCATAATTTGAAGAATCTCTTCAAAGGTTACATAATATAACACAAGGATCAGATGAACTTTTCATAAGCTTTCTAACTAGGTGGAGAGGAAAGTTGGCTCAGATTAAGTACAGGCCTGCAGAATCTGAGAAGCTAGTCATAGTTATAGAAGCATGTATTCCACCTTTAGCCGACAAACCGAAGGACATGGGCATAAGGGACTTGAAAGAACTCCACCGTTTTGGAGTGCAAGTTGAAGCTAATTTGAATTTGAGCACCGATGAATGATGATTATCTTTAAATTTTTTTTATGTTATAATAATTCAGAACAATGCTTGGCTGAAATTGATAAAAATGTTTCTCTTAGTGCTAATGAATGTCTGATTGCCTGATTTATATGATTCTAAATTTGTTATGATTATGCATACCATGTTATGCTTGAATGAGAGAGAGAGATTTGAAAAAAAGAAAAAAAAACCGCATCAAGAGGACTTGACTTTCCATTCCCCTTTAGGCACTTTCAACACTAGCTTCTCTTGAAATAAACTCACCATATTCACCAAGAAAAGAGGAGAAAAGAAAAAAGAGAAAAAGAAAAGAAGAAAAGAAAAGAAAAGAAAAAGGAAAAAATAAAGAAAAATAAGGTGAAAGGAAGAAAAATAAGAGAAGAAAAGTTTTTGTTCCCCCCATATTTGAAAAGTCAATCCTGTGTGACCCTTTAAAAGTTCTCATGATGCCAAACTCAAAGCCCCAAACCAAAGATTTCTTCCCAATGTGAGTTGAAAAATTGTTGGTCAGAAAACCCACAAAGGGCTGATCAATAATAAGTATAATGTAGTGTGCATGGTTATAATGAAAGAGTAATCATTTAAAATGGGCATGATTGACATATGTTAGCACGTGAAGTGTCAGACATGGACTCTTTTACAAGTTTTGTAGCAAGCAATATTATGAATGTGACATCAATGGCTGACAATCAGCAATAAGAATATTGAGTGATCAGCAGCTGAAATGGCAATATGGACATTGAGCATGATGAAACAATGGTCAACCATTAGTATGAATTTACAACCACCCAGCTAGGTTTGAAAACTCCTAGAATGGGAGCAACTAAAGCAAAAGAGGGAAAATAAAAGAAGGAAAAAAAAATGAAAGACCTAGCTAGGTTCAAAAACTCTCAAAAGAGGGCGACCTAAGCAAAAGAGGGAATATAAGATAAAATTAGTTGCACTTTCATTCTTAGAAGAGCAATTCGACAGTTCATAAGATTCTGTTTTGTGGTGTAAGAGGGATAGAGTCTATCAATTCCTCAACCGGGGGCAGATTTTAAGATCATGTGATATGTTGAACCTCAAAAGTTATAGAATCTTTCAATGAATTCTTAAACTAAGGGCATATACAGTCTTTTCCACACAGAAGGTCAAGCACTCCCATCCTACGACAGTAAAACATTCCAAGAAGGAAACCAAGCTAGGGGCATTTGTTATCATCATCCCAATTTGATCATGAGAGGATCTTAATTTATGTTCTATTTGGATATGTTGGTCTCAACGACAATCTTTAACAACCTTAATTTTTAAATTCAGATTCTTTGATATAAGGAGGGCCAGTCCCTAAAGAACAGCTCTAAACAAAAAAGGCACTTGGCCAAATCATTCAAGATTTCTTATTTCCCTTAGTTCATGCATACATGAATCTTTGGTAAATAATTATTTTGACATTTCATACATGTAAGCATTAGAGTAATGCATGTCTTTCACAAGCCAGTGCACACAAGCTTGTGTTATCAAATCAGTTTTTGAAAGCCTTCGAAGATCATAAATCATGCATACACCAGTTTTAAAATTTTTTGAATGTTAAGCTAGCTTCAGTGTATAGGGTGATCTTTTGCTTAAGCTATTTAGCCTGATGCCTGCATGGCTATATGGCTTATTTTGTTTTAGGCTAATGCCTGCATGGCTAGATGGCTTATTTTATTTTAGCTTGACACCTGCGTGGTTATATGGTTTAGTTTGTTCTTTTCCTGATGCCCCTGGAGGCTATATGGCTTGTTTTGGTCATCTTTGCCTGATGCCCCAGAGGCTATATAGCGCATTTTGATTATCTTTGTGTTGTTTAATTTGCCTGACACCCCGAGGATATATGGCTTGTTTTGGTCATCTTTGCCTGATGCCCTAGAGGCTATATAGTTTATGTTGTTTAATTTTGTCTAACATCTTAGAGGCTATATGGTACGTGTTGTTTGTTCCTGCCTGACACCTTCGAGGCTATATGACATTTTTTGTTTGTCTACGCTTGACGCCTTCGAGGCTATACGACATGTGTTGTTTATTCCTACCTGACACCTCCGAGGCTATATGGCACTAGTTATTTGTTCTTCCTTGATGCCCCCGAGGCTATATGATGCTAGTTATTTAACTTCGCTTGACACCCTCGATGCTATATGACACTTGTTTGTTCTCGCTTGACGCCTCCGAGGCTATACGGTACTAGTAGTTTGTCTTCGCTTGATGCCCTAGAGGCTATATGACATTTGTTATTTGCCTTCGACTGGTGCCCTCGAGGCTATACGACACTTTTTATTTATTTTTGCCTGATGCCTCTGAGTCTATATGGCGTTTGTTGTTTGACTTCACCTGACGCCTCTAAGGCTATACGGTACGTGTTGTTTGTTCCTGCTTGACGCTCCCAAGGCTATACGACACTTTTTATTTGTTTTTGCCTGACGCCTCCGAGGCTATATGGCATTAGTTGTTTGTCTTCGCCTGACGCTTCTGAAGCTATACAACACATGTTGTTTGTCCCTGCCTGACACTTCTAAGGCTATACGGCACTTATTGTTTGTTTTCGCCCGACGCCTCTGAGGCTATATGGCACTTATTGCTTGTTCTTGCTTGACTCCCCCGAGTCTGATGGCATAAATTTCTATGAGTAACTTCTCAGGAATGAAATTCTTAGGATTCATGTTTCAAGAATGTTTGGTTGGGTTGTATCCCCGAAGTGTATTCTTCTATTTAAGAGCGTCTGGTTGGGTTGTATCCCCGAAGTGGGCATTTCAAGGATGTTTGGTCGGGTATGAATCCCCAAAGTGCGCATTATAAAAAAGTGTTTGGTGGGGTTTGAATCCCCGAAGTACGCGTGTCAAGGATGTCTGGTTGGGTTTGAATCCCCAAAGTGCATCTTTTGTTTTTACTGAGTGAAGATCGGGCCAGGAAAACCTAAAATTCATGTCCAACTATAATGAGTTACTGATTGGGCCAGGAAAACCCGAGGAACACGGTTACATTTTATGTCTTCTTAGGTGACATCTCGGGCCAGGAAAACTCAGGGTTCACCCCCCTTAGCTATACTGAGTGAAGATCAGGCCAGGAAAACTTGAAATTCACGTCCAACTATAATGAGTGACTGATTGGGCTAGAAAAACCCGAGGATCATGGTCACGTTTCCTTCTTTTTTACTGAGTGATTTCTTGCGTCAGAAAGGCTCAAGATTCACATTCAAATATTAATGAATGGCTAATCGGGTCGGGAAAACCTGAGTAACACGCCTACATTTTCATCTTTTCTTTACTGAGTGACTTCTCTGGCTAGAAAAACCCGAGAATCACTCCCCAACTATTAATAAGTGGCTGATCGGGCTAGGAAAACTTGAAGATCACAGTCACATTTTCATCCCTTTACTGAGTGACTTCTCAGGCTAGAAAAACCTGAGAATCACATCCAACTATAATGAGTAACTGATTGGACTAGGAAAACCAAAGGAACACAATTATATTTTCATCTTTCTTCACTAAGTAACTTATCGGGCCAGGAAAACCCAGGGTTCACCTGACAACTATAATGAGTGGCTGATCGGGCAAGGAAAACCCAAGAATCATGGTCATATTTGAAGTCAAAGTTTGACCTTTCAGGTTTGAATTCCCGAAGTTGATGACCTAAGTGAAGCTTGCAAGTCAGGTATGTCATTCTCACCGCTTTAAATGCATGTTGCTTTTTCAAAAAAATTGATTTCATAAATCCATTTTTTGAAAAACCAAGGGGGAAATTGTAGACATCCTTGGTTTGACCATCTCGCAACGAAACTGGTGATGAGATAAAATGATTTTGAATGTAAGAAAACTCGAAACCTTTTCTAGAATGGACTTGAGAGCCCAAAATGTCAAATTTAAGCCTAAAACACCTTGCTAAGGCCCGTTGACCCATTGACCAAGCCCAAGCTAGGCTGAAGAGGCGATCACCTCTTTAAAGAGGCGATCGTCTCTTCCTAAGAGGCAATGCCTCTTCGACCTGGGCTCAAAGAGGGATGCCTCTGCAGTAGCCGACCTACTTTGCATTAAATGTATTTTTTGGCCTCATTACATATGGGGAAGGCCCACATATTTTTAATCTTCATATTTATGAGTGAAAATAAGACTTTGAAGGAAAAGAAATGAGAGAAAAGAGGAAAGGCAATGATGAAAAATAAGAGGTGGATATTTGGTCTTGGTTTTAGGGATTAGAGGAAAAAAGAGAGTTTGTTTAAAGGGGGGTAGGAGCTGGTTTTAAAAGAGGAGAGATTGGCTATTATGAAAACGAGAGCTGGGAGAAAAAAGAACATAGAGAAAAGAGGAAGAAGAGAAAAAAAAAAGGAGTTTAAGCTTGAAAAATGCATTTTTTGGGAAGAAGGAGGTTCACCTTGCATTCAAAGGATTCAAATAATCATAAATCATCTTTGATGGCCTAGTTAGGAGCATTGAATCAGTGAGCCTTTCTTGTTTTCAATTTTGAAGTCATTCATCCTATTTAAAGTCATATTTATTGATTTTCTTGATTATTATTGTGTTTTGTGTTTATTTATAGTCATATATAAAGCTTGAATGCATGAATATGTGAAGTACTAAGTATCAAGTTATAGATTTAAGTTTAAATTGCATATAGTTTAAGTTGCTTAAGTTTTAAGATATGCAAGTTTGCTATATTCTGTTAAAGAGATGATGCCTCTTCATAGAAGCGTCGTCCCTTCATGATGAGGTGACTCTAGATCGCCTTCTAGTCAGGAGGCGATGCCTCTTTGAAGAGGCGATCGCCTCCCCACCAAAGTCCTGCATAGGTTTGCTTCATTTTTTATATTTTTTGGTATATTTTCAGTATCTGATATGAATATGCTGCCTAACATCTCTAGTATTGGATGCAACTGTTATACTTTTATACATGTTTGAGTAAATAAACCATGTTGAAATGAGTAGTTATTCCTATTTTATGTAAATTTATTTATTTCCTTTTATAAAAACTGTTTATTTTGAGACGAAACTAACCTGTGTTTGGTGTAGGTCTCCTTGTAATTTTCACTCACTAAATAATTAGTGAGTTAATTAGTTTTTGAGAGGTTTTATTCGAATTCAGCAATATTGTAATTATGCAAATTATTGTAATGCCTAATCCCATTCCCGTTTGTTTTGAACGAATGTTTGTAATATTTATTCTTATTTGTAACTAGTGCAAGGTAATAAGCACGCAAAATGACTAATGTGCAAAGATGGATCAAAATGTAAAATTGGAAATATTTGCAATCCACATGATAATAAGTAAATAATTGAATAATCAAAGATAATAAAATACAAAACATACATGGAGGGTAACCGCAAGGTTAGGTGGGCATTCAAAAGTCCATACCCAGCTTCCGAATCCGATTTCTGATGACGACTTTTGGGTACCTTCGTGGAATCTAGTTGCTGTAAAGTGTGCCTCGGTTTTCATCTGGGTGGCGACTCCATCTCCATTTTGAGCCCCAAGCCCATCTTGTATTTCTTAACAGACCCTAAGCTTGTAAAGTGTCATGGTCGCCAACACTTGAACAACGCTGAACCCGCCGCCTACAGATGCAATAAATCCCTATACATTAATGTTTACCTAGTATAGTCAGAAGTGTTGCGCAAATGGATTATTTTTTAAAGTTAATTATTTTGAACCAATAATATAAAGTTTTAGAGATTTTTTTTAAAGAACAACCTAATAAAGATTTTTATTAAAAATTGGAGAAAACCCACTTAGAGGTATTTTTCATAGTGATAAAAAAAATCTCACTTGATGGCCTGACACGTTATTATTTTTTCTCTGTCTTGTAAAATGTTGTGTGTGTTTTTTTTATCAAATCAATACTGAAGGGTTTATTGCACCAATGATATCATAATTTTACCCTATATTTTAAAATGGTATCATATTTTTAATTTTTTTCAATTATTAAAGTTCTATTTTTGTTATAGGTTAAAGTACTTCGAACATATCCGATAAAATTTAGCATACGTGGCAGCCAGAATAAGTATATTTTTAGTATATTCGCCACGTAAGCATACCATTAAGCAGTCTAATTATCTTGTGGGCTTCATGAAATAATATTTACTAAAATTTTTTTATGAGGCTCACAAGCAAATTTTATTTTTTGGGGCCCACAAGATGATTAGACTGTTTAATGGGATGCTTATATGACAAATATACTAAAAATACGTTTATTCCGACTGCTAGTATGCTAAATTTAATCAGATATATTCGAGGTACTTTGAAAAAAATAGAACTTTAGTAACTGAAAAGAAAAAATAAAAAAATCTAATATCAGTTTAAAATATGGGGCAAAATTATGATATCAACAGTGCAATAAATACTAATTCTAAAATATTTTAAACTTATAAAAGTTTGTTTGAGAAATGAGTATTTTGATTGATATAAAAGTCAAATATTGAGACTCTCGTAACTCCAAATTATTTGTTTGCTTGTATGTCTTTAGATTTTCACGGCATAAGACATGCATGATTTTTAACCAATTTAAATTTCACTTACCATTTTTTCTTCTTCTTATCGTTCAAGTTTACTCAATTTCAGACTATATTAGTTTTAAATTGATTATAATAGACGTAATAGGAATTGATATAAATTAAATAACCAAAAACAACTAAATATTTAAATTGTTAAAAAAATTCAACAAATATCACGAGTGTAATAATTAATAGTTTCAATAATATTTTTATTAGCTATATTTCAAATTTGAGAAATTTTTATATCAAAAATCATATAAAAAAAAAAATTCTTCTCTTTACGACTCTTCTATTTTTTGTCGTTTGCAAAAGCTTATTGCCTTATATTCTTAACCATTATTTTTTGTTGTTTTGGGAGAGTAAATATTGAAACAATGAAAGCAACTTTTTTTTGAGAATAATTATTTCATTAAGAAACCACAAGCGCCCACAAGTGGGCAAACAAAGTCTACCTGCAATGCTAATAGATACAAAATCAGGGGATGGATGCAACATCCCAGGAGCGGCTGCTTCAAACCAGCAGCCACTATGAGAAACAGAAGAGGATGGGACAAACATCCTTTAGCTGCAGCTACTACAGTAACCATCTAAGACTTAATTAACAAAATAAGAGCTATAAGAGCCTAGCATAGACAAAAGGAAGTCACTAATCTTACTAATAAATCTAATATTAGTAATGCATTTGACTCCACTGCTCTACCATCTTATGACGAGGCTGCTGACTCTAAAGCATAGGCAATAGTGTAATGATGCCTACCCCCTGCAGGCGAACCTTCCCCCTCGACCAGCCGAAGAGATCCCAGACTAGTAGATATTCCACGCTCTTGCTCCTCTCCCAGGGTACCACGTGCCGCCGTAGCTGTGGAAGCCAGGGACATATGCCCTAATTTTTGAGAGAGATCTATCAGGTTCGACTCTTCAATTGAAAATTTTGGATCCCATTTCACTGTGAACATCAGGCTCTTGATTCTCAGGTCTTAACTTGAAGATCCGTTGCAATGTTCCTAACCTGACAGACGTTGGTAACATGGCGACCGGCATAGCTAGAAGCAACAATGGCGACATGAGTAACAATAGCTTCAATAAAAAGCTCAAACCAGACCTCGTTAATGACACGCGGACAAGATGATAATGCTGCTATAGCTGGATCTCCATCACGCGTACTTGAAGGCTGCTGATATGTAACCATTATGAACCAAAGAACATTTTCCCTGAACCCGTCCTTGTTTTCACGGATGGAAAACACATGCGAAAAGGCGCTCTTGAGGCTCATGTCATGATCTCAGCGATCTGTGAACTGATAGGGAGGTGGTTCTTCAAATGCTGATAACTTCAAAGTATAAGTGGGTTCTTTATGTTTTAGGCTGCTGGTATGGATTATTGGTAGGACTCTATTAGAGGGGACCATTTTAGGGAGATGAAAGGTAGGTGAGGGATGTGTGATAGGTGGTTGGGGAGTTTAAAGGACTCTATTAGAGGGGACCATTTTAGGGATGAAAGGTAGGTGAGGGATGTGTGATAGATGGTTGGGGAGTTTAAGCGATGATAATCGAAACTGTATTGAAAAGCTTGGCTCGATCGGAGCACATAAACTCACACGGAGCAAAGAAACTCACACAGAGCACATAAACTCAAACGGAGCACATTTATAACAGAATTTAATGTAAACAATGAAAGTAAATATGAAAACATATGTTGGCATATGAAATTTCATGAAATGTTTAGTTTTATTATATTTACATAGATATACATATAGCTAGTTGTAGGCTACAAATTTTATTAATATTAATAGATTAGTCCATAACAACTATCGATACTTTTAAATATGGTCACTACAATTTAATTTAATTTTTTTTCAGAAATGGTCGCTACAACTTGAAGAATACATAAATTGTTGTTTTATTTTATGGCTTAATCACTTAAAAATTCTAAAGTTTACGAGTTTCAATAATTTTTACCTATTTTTATTATTAATCCATAAGTAAAGCTTTTTTTTTTAATAATTAGTCAATTTTTAGGTGCAAACTATACTTTATTTTGTTTACTTTCTATTCTATTGAATCTTTTTGTCATGATTTGTTTTAGCTTCCTTTTTTTTAGATTCATGAAGGTAGGATTTAATCTCCGAAAGCCCTAACAACAAAAGTCAAATTTGTTCAACATGACTTTTGAGTGGTCAAATTAAGTTTTCGGAGTTGAATTTTAGTCTAAAACTATCTTCTAAAATTTCAGTGTGTTAGTGGGTTCCATTTGACAAAAAGTTAAAATTTAACCTTTAATGGTCAAATCGGGCCCTACAACTGTCCACCTCACACACCCTTATCCAAAAAAGAACACTTATCAAAAAATGTATTTTTCAAGTTTAGAATATTCCAAATTTGGAATACACTAGGGCATGTGTCAAGCTTGTAGAGGAAGGGGATATACTATTACATAATAACCTAAAAAGTGTCACTTATTTACACTAAATGTCACAACCTTTGTTTGCCTATAAAAAGAAGTTTTAAGGAAGCTTTTAGGGGGCTTTTACTACTTCTAGAAAGAGAGAAATTCTAGCACAAAAATCAAAATTGATACCCAAAATTCTCTCCAAAAAAGCTTAAGAAAATTAAAAAAAATAGAGGGGAAATAATGCCACAATTCCTCTAGCTCTAACTTCTTCTCAATTCCTTTCAAAAATACCAAATTCAAACACTGAAAACTAAAACCAAGCTCTTGCAAATTCATTCGTCTTAAATCAAAACCAAATTCCTCACGCAAACTCACAAAAAACCATACTTGTCCCTTTTACTTCAATCTCAATTCTCTTCAATCAATTATTGTTTTCTAGTAAGTTCTTGCCTAAATTCTTAGACAAAACACTTTCAATACTATCATTCTCATTGATTCTCATCTCAATTCTGGGGTTTAGGGCTTTGAATTTGAGTTTTGATTGAAAAAGGTTGCATTTTCGCATTGTTCAGAGATGAACATTTGGATTTAGCCCATAAACAGCTAGCCAGCCATTAATGGCCGAAATTCAACTATTGAGGCCTCTCATACTGGCTATTAAGGCCTCTTAGACTAGTTGTTAAGGCCTTAAATCCGACTAAACATGCCTCAAATTTAGCTATTCATCCTTCTGCACTCTAAGTGACTCCAATGATGGTTTTTAGGATTCACAAGGGTTCTTATTACTTGAGCATAATTCTAAACCTTCCATAAGACCTTAGGATGATGGAATTGATGTGTTTTAACATCAATTTCTATTTGTAAATTATTTTCTATTGATTTTCTTTTTGAACTCTTTAAAATCTTCATTGAAATCTTTCAAGTGTGATCCTTGTTCTTGCTTTTGATTAATGATTATGATTGTATATGTTGGGGTTTGTGTGACTTCTAATT
>CATIWM010095879.1:0-24815 GCA_949671775.1 Mallotus repandus | reverse complement strand
ATTGAAAAAATATTAATAAAATATTCAAAAGTATTTATTTGGACATATGACGACATGCCTGGCATCGACAAAGAGATCGCTCAATGCTACATTCCCACCAAACAAGGGTGTAAACCAGTAAAGCAGAAGTTGAGAAGACTCAGACCAGAATGGGCCCAATTGGTAAAAAAAGACATCAAAAAGCAGATCAAGGCTAAGTTCCTTGAGGTAGTAGATTATCCAGAGTGGTTAACAAATGTCATGCCAGTGCCAAAGAAAGATGGAAGGGTCAGAATTTGTGTTGACTACAGAGATCTAAACAAAGCATGCCCAAAGGATGACTTCCCTTTGACTCATATAGATGTGTTGATAGACAATGCTACCTATTACACAATGTATTCCTTCATGGACGTATTTTCTGGATACAATTAGATTTTGATGGCCATCATTGATAAATCAAAGACGTCCTTCATAACAGAATGGGGTACTTACTGCTATAGGGTAATGCCCTTCGGCCTGAAAAATGCAGGTGCAACCTACTAAAGAATGACAACAGCTATATTTCATGACATGATAAACAAAGAGGTTGAGGTGTATGTAGATGACATGATGGTTAAGTCAAAAACTAGAGAAGGGCACCCAGTTACTCTTGAGAAATTCCTTAGAAGGGTTGAAAAGTACAGCCTCAGGCTTAATCCCAAGAAGTGTGTATTCAGGGTGACTTCAAGCAAAATGTTGGGATATATTGTCAGCCAGAATCTGATCGAAGTTGATCCAGGTAAAGCAAAAGCAATTAGAGAAATGCCAGTGCCAAAAATAGAAAAGGAAATAAGAGGGTTTCTAGGGAAGCTATAATTTATAAGCAGGTTCATTGCCAAGTTAACAACAGTTTAAGAGCCCATTTTCAAGCTACTCAGAAAAGATTAGCCAATCATATGGAATGAATAGTGTCGGCTAGCATTCAAAAAAATTAGAAATTACCTAAGCAATTCACCAGTTCCAAAACCACCCAAGTGTGGGTTGCCATTAACCCTGTACTAGACATTGAAGGGAATGCAATCGTTGCAATGCCACCCTAAGAGGGATAAGGGGAAGCGGAACATATAGTCTACTACATGAGCACAAAAATACTGCCTTATGAGGAAAAATATAGTCAAGCCGAACAAATATGCCTAGCAATGGCATGGGCAATGAAGAAGCTCAAAAACTATTTTCAATCATACAAGATTCAAGCTGTGTCCAAAATGGATCCTATGAAGCATCTCTATGAAGCTCCTTCCCTAGTGGGAAAACTCACCAAAGGGCTTTTCTACTCACAGAATTTGATGTATAGTATCTGACTAAGAAGACAATGAAAGGAAAATTAGTCATTGAGTTCCTAGCCCTCAACCCAATCCTAAATTCGGAAGAAGTTCAATTAGACTTTCCAGATGACCTCAGCACGACCATCGAGGTGCAGGGATGGCGTATGTACTTCAATGGGGCAGTTAATCAATTTAGAGCAGGAGTTAGGATTATACTCCTAGCACCAGAAGGTTAAGTGATGCCGATTGCTAAGAAGTTAGCGTTCAGGGTTACGAACAATGAGGCAGAATATGAAGCATGTGCACTTGGCATGGAAGCTTTAATAGCTCTGGGAGTGACATAGGTTGAAATAGTTGGAGATTCAATGTTGGTAATCAATCAAACAATAGAAGAATTGGAACTGAAAGAATAACACTTGAGGTCTTATCTAAGCCACTTGTAGTGGCTCGCCTTATCTTTCCAAAAATGCAAATTCATCCATCTCCCTAGAAATCATAACCAAATGGCAGATGCACTTGTTTCCTTAGCATTAGTATGGGAAGGACTAGCCGAAATGTCCATGAAGCCTCTAATCCTACTCAAATCAGAATAACTTAGTCATAAATGCCTCAAAATAGCAGAAATAAAAGCAGATAACAAACCTTGATTCTACGATATACAATAATACCTCACAAAGAGAATTTACCCTGAGAAGGTAGTCAGAAAAGACAAGGCAGTCATCCGATAACTAGCATTAAAATTCACATTACACCAGGGTGTATTATACAGAAGAATTTTAGATGGGATACAACTCAGATGTCTAGATAAGACATGAGCTGCTAGAGCAATGGAACAAGTACACGAGGGTGTTTGTAGCTTGCACATAAATGGCATAATTCTAGCTAAGAAGTTAATGAGACAAGGGTTCTTCTAAATGACGATGATGGAAGACTGCATCAAATTCGTAAGAAGGTGTCACAAGTGCCAAATTCACCAGGACATCAACCATCTTCCCCTAACAGAGCTACAATCTATCTCTTCTTTGTGGTCCTTCTCAACATAGGGGTTAGACATAATCGGGGAAATTCACCCAACAGCCTCGAACGAACACATGTTTATCCTAGTAGCAATCGACTACTTTACAAAGTGGGGGCAAAACAAGTGGCAAAATTCATAAAAAAAATATATATTCTGCCGATATAGGATTCCCCATCACATAGTTTCAGATAATGGTGTTCAGTTCCAAGGGGAAGTGAGGGAATTACTAAGGAGTTAAAAGGTAGAACATCACAAATCCTCACTTTAGCATCCACAAGCAAATGGGGTGGTCGAAGCTATAAATAAAAACACCAAAAAGATATTGTCAAAGATGACTTAGACTTACCGTGATTGGGTAGATAGACTACCATACGCATTGTGGGGATACAGAACAACAGTTAGAACTTCAACAGGAGCCACCCCTTTTTCACTAATGTACGAATCTAAAGCAGTACTCCCAGTGGAAATAGAAATCAAATCACTACGAATAACAATTGAATCTGAACTGCCTAAAGCGCAATGGGTTCAATAAAGGCACGAAAACCTCACTATCCTGGATAGTCAGAGACTCAAAGTACTGTATCATACGTAGTTATATCAAGCTCAACTCGCTAGAGTCTTCAATAAGAGTGTGAAAGCAGGAGATTAAGTGCTAAAGCAAGCCAAACTAAATTGTCTCAGACCCTAGAGGGAAGTTCAGGCCAAACTGCGAAGGCCCATATCTAGTTAAAACCATTCTATCATGAGGAGCTGTTAAGCTATTGGATTCTAAAGGAAATGAGTTCTTTGAGCCTACCAACATAGACCGCTTAAAGAAGTACTATGTCTAGAGAAAAAAAAAAAACCCCCCGCTAAGTTAAAAACTAAAAAAAGGTTGCTCAAGGAAAAATTAGGGGATTTCCCGTTAGGTTGAAAACCTGAAAGGGCGGCCTAGGCAAAAGTTAGGGAGACGAGAGAAAATACTTAGTTAGAAAACCTTATACGGCTGGCTAAGGACAGGGGTATTGTCCATTCAAAATTTTCATAAATGTAACTATGCTTTTCTTTAATGTCTTAAGTAAATATGAGAATTCTTATCAAATCATGTCAGTACATTTGAGAAAATGCAGTACATCATTATCATCCGAATCCATCGAGCATGCTAAGTACAATTTGCATATTTTAATTACATGCATGCAGTTCTTACTTGTTTCATTATTTCTCCTCCAGATTGCCAGCCACTATCGTCGAACCTTAAAAAAAAGCCTAGCTAAGTGCGAAGAGCTCTGAAAAGAGATGCCCTAGGCAAAAAAAGAAAGAAAAAGAAAAATATACCCAGATAGGCACGAAAAGCTCTAAAAAGAGATGCCATATGAAAAAGAGGAAAAAATAAAATAATAAAGAGGTAAACGAAGCAGAATAATCAGAAAAAATAGTCATAACTACATGAATAAATGTCATAATTAGGAACATACAAGTCATTCAAGCAAGAGTACAACAACAACAGCCATCAGTACATAATATAAACACAAACAACACCTAGCGTCCATAACCTCGGGAAAATAATACAACACTGAACAACCATAGTCAAAAGCCTATACCTAGCCTCCTAAAAACAACTACATCGACTATGGGTGCTATCAAGAACAGGAGCTGAATCCACTTAGGCATCCCCGTCACCCTAGCCAAGCACTGCATCCTCTACATCCATCTCAAAAGCCACCAGTTACATATGTAATTGATCAATCTACTCACGATAAGACACTCGCTCCCTCTCCCACTCACGACTAGCGAGAATGTACTCACTCTACATTAGATACACATCATGGATCACATCTCATGCATTCATAAAAACACATGCATTTACATAAAATAGGTACAAATCAATAAAAGAAGAAGGCAATACGCTCTGTGAGCTAGTGAACTCCATGAAATACTCCTGTTCGCTAATCATACAAGTATACTAAGACTGAGCAGTGGAAATAGGCACCTGCACAGCAAAAGAAATCAGTTGACATACAAATAAAGGAAAGAAAAAAACCTTGCGAAGTCAAGAGACTAACATAAGTAGCATCTGCAGGCACTATATCTGACAGTGGTGTACTCGCTCTAGGTAAAGAAAAGCATGATCCCGCTCCTGTAACTGACAGCTCGTACAATATCAGAGGTGCCACACTCAAAAAATCACCAAGAACGGCACCACTAGATCCCACACCACAGGCATGTGTTGTCCCCTCAGTCTTAGGGCTACTTTCCTTGTCAAAACAAAAAGAATCTGATCTCCTTCGACGATGTCCATAATGCTGCAGATAAACTCTCACAACTCACATCATTTACTATTTAAAACTAAAAAAGTTTGTTACATGCTTATATGAAAACAGAGAAAAAACACAGCTCAAGAGCATGACAGGTTAGAATATGCTACCCTAAAAGTAGAGTGACCCTGGGATGCCCACGAAGTCCCAGCTCTAGAACCCGAAGGCTGTGAAGGATCTTCCTGAGGAGGTGGAGGAGGAACAAATTCACTAGCCACAACATCAATCAACTATGGCACCAGAGTCATCATATAAGAAAAATGAGCTCCCTCTAAGAAGTCCTCAAAAGGATACTCTCTCTCAGCTTTGTCGAGCTCCTCTCTAACAAGCTCTTGACCCCAAAATATGTCTTTAGGAGGAGCAACATGAACTCTCCTCATGATGGTCCATCCCACCAGTGATAGACTCACTCACCTAGGTACCACAGGCCAAGTAGCAAGACCCTCCTCTGTGTCAGGCGCCAAGCCACCCGCATCTCGATCGACCAGTCTTGTCCCTCCATCCACTAGCAGGGACAAATCTACCTGAAAAACATATAAGCAAAAGGTTGTTAAAGAATGAGAAAGCAAAATCAAAATGCACCACACCTGACTGTGAGCCAACCTGCTCAACAAACCCCTCGCCTCTACAGGACTCGCGATTAAACTAGAAGTCCTCCTTATCCATCGTGGAAGACATGGAAAGCCACTCTCAGGCAAGTGCTCAATAGTGGGACGAGGAAGCACCCTAAACTCATAAGCCCAAACCTGTTATAAAGAAAGGAGTCAGAACACTTGAAAATAAAACAGTCCAAAAAGCAAGAAATCACACTCACGTCCAGCATGAACAAGTAGCTATAAATTTATGGACCTCCTCCACAGGCTACATCCAGGCCAGAATACATGTGAGCAAAAGCGATTGTGCCCCAACTATACTTTGGTAGATCCCTCAAGTTCCTTAAAATAGGTAACAGTTGCAAGAAGTCGGTGCCGGAGGCATTCAACAAGATAACAGCACTAAGGAGGTAGAACAAGAAACACCTGGCCAACTACTCTGAGTTAACACAACCCGCATCATGCTCCAACCTAACTTTGTCTACAAGCTGCGTATACCGGATTAAAGAGGAGCAGCTAGACTTCACAGAAGTAATAACACCGAACAGATCCTTCAACCATCTGTTCCTCACAATGATAGAGCTATATGCCTCACTACTGAAAGGGACAGGCTCCCTGAAAAAACTCAGCCTGGTAATGGCTGCAAAATCAAGCTAAGTGATAGTCATCTCACCAAAAGGCAAATGGAATGTATGGGTAGTATCCATCAATCACTCAACAAGAGCACACATCACAGCCTGACTCGATGCATATAAGCCGTAAGTAAGAGCATGAATAATGCCATCAAAGCCCTTTCCGGCAATTATCTGCTTCACACATGGAGGAAGGCCCTGATAGTATGAGCTAACCTTATTAAAGCTACCAGGTAGCTTAATGACATGCCTAGAGGACTACAACCAACAGGTAAATCAATTATAACATTCATAAGATATTAAAACATCTCTTTCCATCATTTTTATAACAATATATACACTACACAAACAATAAGTGCTAAAATCAGACTAGAGCTACATAGACAACAAGTGGTAAAATCATACAGCTAAAGCTACACAGATAGTAAGCGCTAAAATCAGAAAGCCAGATATACACAGACAACAAGAGCTAAAATCAAAAAGCTAGAGGTACATAGACAACAAGAGCTAAAATCAGATAGCCAGAGCTACATAAACAGCAAGTGCTGAAATAAGACAGCTAGAGCTATACAGACAACTAGAGCTACACAGACAATAAGTGCTGAAATCAGACAGCTAAAGCTACACAGACAGTAAGTGCTAAATTTAGATAGCTAGAGCTACACAAACAGCAAGTGCTAAAATCAGACAGCTAGAGCTACACAGATAACAAGAGCTGAAATCAGACAGCTAGACCAGCACAAACAGCAAATGCTAAAATCAGACAGCTAGAGTTATATAGACAGCAAGTGCTAAAATCAAACAGCTAGAGCTACACTGATAGCAAGTGCTGAAATCAAACAGCTAGAGCTATATAGACAGCAAGTGCTGAAATCATCAGATAGGTAGAGCTACACAGACAACAAGTGCTAAAATCAGAAAGCCAAGGCTATGTAGATAGCAAAATCAAACAGCCAGAGCTACATAAATAGCAAGTACTAAAATCAAACAACTAGAATTATACAGACAGTGAGAACTGAAATCAAACAGCAAAAGCTACAACTAGAGCAACACATACAGTAAGTGCTAAGGCAGACAGCTAGAGCTACAACAAGTGCTAAGAAAGTAAATGGCAAAAACTAAAAACTAAAACTACAATAGGAGCTATCATAGCAAGGGACGAACAATGACTAAGTGAATGAACTAACCGGATGACGATGAATAGTCCAAGCATGGGTCTTCGGGCTATAGATAAGAGGAATCGGATCTCCTCGAGAGAGTTGAGGTGGATGAGAAGAAGCTCCACTACTGGTCCCAGCAACCTCTGTAACTCCAGTAGCAGAAGAAGTCCCTACACTAGTCTGTCCAAAAACTGCCTCATCCACTAAAACAAAGTCATCAAAAGAAAAAGAAGTAGTGCCCATACCACCTAAATCATCGAGATTAATAAGAATAGAAGGGAAGTCCATAATTCTTGAATTGCGCAGAACAACAATAGAAGAAGAAAATAAAAGAAAAAAACTTTGAAAACTCAAAGAGAGCTTATAAAAGGTTAAAAAAATAGGTAAATCGAACTAAAAAATGAGTTCCATTTAAAGACCACACGCCGAGCACGTGACCACGCGCCGAGCGCATGATCACACACCCCAGGAACATGATCACGCGCTCTTCTGACCCTCACGTTCTCTGAAACTCACACTTGCACACACCGAGACCCCTGCACACGCACTCCTAGGGTCCTGAACTTGCATTTTGTTGAAAAGACGCACAAAAAATGCACACGAATTATGAAAATATAAGCATTGCATGTTTTAGGACACTATATCTGACATCATTATCTCATAAAGTTATATCATTATTCAGCAAGAAAGAAAGATGAAGCACATATGAAATAAGTATATCGCATATGCAATTATCACATTGTCATGTCACATAAGCATTTTCATATGCTTAGAAGCTTTTTTATTTACTTAGTAGTAATTTTCACTGCTTAGAAGCATTTTATCCACTTAGAAGCATTTTTAACTGTTTAGTAGCATGTTCATCTGCTTAGTAGCATTTTCATTTGCTTAACACCACAATAGGTTATAGTAGTACTTGCTTGACACCTTGATAAGTTATAGTTACATTTTCACTTGCTTGACACCTCAATAGGTTATAGTTGCATTTTCACTTGCTTGACACCTCAATAGGTTATAGTAGCATCTACTTGACACCTCAATAGGTTATAGTAGCATTTCACTTTCATGAAACCTTAATAGGTTATAGTAGCATCTGCTTAACACCTCAATAGGTTATAGTAGCACTTGCTTGACACCTCAGAAGGTTATAATGGCATTTTCGTTACTTGAAACCTGAGAAAGTTATAATAATATTTTCATTTCTTGACACCTCAATAGGTTATAGTAGCATTTCCATTAGCTTGACACCTTAATAGGTTATAGTAGCATCTGTTTGACACCTTAGTGGGTTATAGCAGGATTTCCATTTGCTTGTCACTTCAGCAAGCTCACAAAAGCATCATCTCACCTCACCTGAGGAAATTGCAAAAGCACACAAATAGGCAATGACTTCTCCAACCAAACAAAACAACATCAAGAACGATGAGCCTGACGTCAAAAGACTAAACAGCGCACCATCAGGTAAATACCTCTTCCCAAAAATGGTTTTTGCATCTCTGCATTGCTTCACGTGTATTGACATCAGTGCTAGAAGACTATGCAACACACATAAAGCAAGGGGCAACTATCATACATTGAATTTTAACTGTCCCCAAAAAGGTCTAATGATGAAAATATCCCTCCAACTATGACAAGTGTTTGTTCATTCGTACCGACTCTGAAGCATGCCGTCAGTCTAAAAAAGCTGAACCAAGCCTTTAGAGAGCAAAATAGACTTCCAAATTGTTAAGTCGCACCCAAATTTTATGAATTATCAATTATCGGAGTGGTAAGTCGCTCATTTTGAGCAATTGTTGCTCAAAATGAGCAATTATTCAGACCGAGGTCCCACTTTGCAAAATTTGAAGCCGATTTTGACAAAACGGATTGTGTCTGGAAAGTCCTGAAACCCTAAAAAGCACCCCCAAATTAGCACGATCGAAGCCCGGGAAGGCCGCATGACATGCATAAGAGTGCATGATAATGCACCAAAGCACCCGATCATGCTCACCAGAGGCATGATCACACATAAAAAATGTGATCACATGTTCCGGTATGCATGCACACTTACAAAAGTGTGCACACACGTGCCTTGGGACATGTGATCATGTATTTTTTTACACTTTTCCCTATAAATAAGGGTCTCTACCTCCCATTTTGAGGGTGGGCCTACATATACTGAAACACTATCAAATTAAAGACTCAGGAGTTCCAACTTACACACTTTTGGTTTAGCCACTACATTTTCATGGGATTTTTTAGACTGCTTTTGAACCAAACCCACCCTCATCTTTGTCAAAGCACACTTCAAAGGTATACGAATTTGCATTACACACGTCATTTTAACCTCTCGACAATGACAACTTGAGAATCCTATGAAGCTAAAGCTGTGAAAACACCAAACAAGCTCAGTTGAATTTAAGGACCAAATAATCATTTTTGCACGTTTATTTTGTTGTCTTGCATTTTACTTTATTGCCGCCAGCAGTCAAGAAATTTTTATGATCTGTGTGATGAGACTAGCAGTTTGCATGTTGATTGAATAATCTCTACTTTGTTTTGCTCTTAATAAATTATCATTTTGCATCAATATGCATTTAATAAACATGAAAAGCTTACTTATCTAAGCTAAAGCTTCAACATTGCGATCCAATGATGCAATCATCATTATTTATTATCTATCTTATCATTTAGAAGTGCTTTATAATAATTCCTATAAGAGCATGAGCTACGTGCATCTGTTTAATCATTCATGATACATCAATCATCTTTGTTGCGCTTATCTGCTGTCCGAGTGGATGAATAGATGGAATTGCACATAGTTATGTTAACCTCTGTCTTGTAGGTGTTTTCTAGATTAAGACTAGATTTACATTTCCACAATCCTCTTTCCCTTTCTCGAATGTATTTACTAGGAAAGCCTTGTTATTAATCATGCTAAATTTCTTATATTTTCCATTATTATCAATGTGCTTGTGTGAATGTGCATTTATCAACTGTCATTACTAAAACTAAGGTGGTGCAGTAGCCATATATTGAGTATCATAATGAACAATAGCCAAAAAGTAGATGAGATCTCTTGGGCTCAAAATCTCTGCTTGGGACGGTACTTGTTGAATGACCTGATGTCGTCCCTTTCATCTTTTCCTGGTTTTCTAAAAACTAGATGGCAACTCCAAACACAAAGCGTCTCGCATCCCCCCGAGACCAATCATTTGTCTCTGTCCTATAAATAAAATAGATTTCCCATCCGGTAAAGTTATCATGTCCCTCAGAATAGAAAAAACATCTCAAAGGCCTTCCCACGAGAGAGGAAATGCCCCCAACAAAAATGGTTGCTCATAAGAGTTTGAGGTTTGAAGTGATATCCCCATTAACTAATGCACAATTTAAAGAAGTTTAAATCAAATTTTCAATTTTAAGTTCAAGTGACTTTCAAATATGCACTTGCAATTATTATAGCATTAAATAAACACAAATTTATGAGCAATGCCAAATTTTTTAATTAAAATAACCACACAATTAATCACTCAAAATTAACTTCCTTCTCACCTTTGTCAAAATGGAAAAAGAAAGGAGAAATGGAAGCAAAAATAAAGAAGCACAACACATAAATATTTCATTAATAGAAAGAGAGGGGTACATGAAGTCCAAAGAATGCTAGTTCATGATAAAATAGACTAATAAACTTAAAAAAACATAAAGACTTGGAAATTAAAAAATGAGAAAAAGAAAAAACAAAGGAATAATAAAAAAATAAAGAAATAAATAAAGAAACGAGGGGTGAATGGAGTCATCATAGCCTTCTTGTTCTTATGGTAGTGGAGGAGGATGAGAGAAGGGACCATTGGCATTCATACCTTTATCTCTCATAAAGATAATGAACATTATATTGAAGATGGGCAATGTGAGAGTGAACTTGGTTAAATTGAGCATCAAAATTGGATTTTGTTAAGGACACCTTATCAAATAATTATTCCATACATTGATGTTCATCACTTAGTCCTTATGCACTATTTGATGTCCCTTCAGTCCTTGCTCTCTTCCTATGAGCAGGAGGAGGCTCTTGTATGTTTTGATTTTGAAGTTCCTCCTCTCCACCTTCTTGTTCCTTGAATTGCTCAATTTGGTAAAGGAGCTCTTCTATTTCATAATTACCACCCTCTTGAGAAGTGTAATCCTTCCAAACCTAAATGTTTTTAACACTTTTTGAATTATTTAAAAATTTTAAGGAAAATGTCATCAAGTTGAATGGAGGAAATGGAATCAAGAGATGAGAGGTTAATTTAGAAGAATTGGGCAAGTTTAGTAATAATGCCTTTGATATAAATGGATTTGGAAACACTATAACTTACAAGCCACAATTGACATTATAAGAAGTGGCTAAGGGCTATAGGATCATCATCAACCATGCAATGAAGGATTAACAAAGAGAAAGGACTTCATTTCTTTAGCCCCAGGCATTAATGGTGTAGGTAAGAAAATAGTGGATATACAAAAGGGATTTAGAGTTGAGGGAGAAGGCTTTAGTGTGCTCTATAATAAAAGATGTGGCTTGGGGCTTGCAATGCTTAACCCAAAAAGAATAAGACAACCAAGTAGAGAGGGTATGAAAATGACCTTCTTTAGTGAATCTAAAAAGTGTACCAAACTCTAGAAAGGTAATGAACCTTTACCTTCCCCCAACTTAAAGCCCATGCTAAAGTAGGGATTATTTTCATTAAAAGAAATGGTTCAGAGGGTGTAAAAAGAAAGAAACTCTACAATTAAGGATAGGTTAGGAGAGAGTTAAAAGCAAAATTAAAGAGACCTACCTTTGTTAGCAAACATCGAACCTCTTCAAAGCAACCAAGTTTCTCCAAGGTGCTTTTAGACATATATCTTAATGGAATGAGGTTTCATTTTTGAAATGCAAGGGCTTTAGTTTTGATTTCATTGGAGGAATAGAAGAAAGGTGGATGAGACTTCTTTAGTTGTTCCTTAGTTGCCTTCTTAAAGAAGAATCTCCTTAAGAAAAAGAGGGATTTTTAGTAGGCTTTTTCAGCCATGATGAAAGTTATAAGAGAAGAAGAAGTGAGGACTTGAAGAGCTTGAATAATTTAAAGAAAGATTTTAAAGGAGATAGTAAAAATGAAAAACAAAGAGAAATAAGGAAGTATTTATAGAGGAAAGGGTGAAAAGTAAACCTTAGTTAGTATCCTTGGGATTTGGAACCTGAAAAACTGTTTTTGATTTGAATTGAAGTTACTAATCAATGTAAAAATCCATTTTAGAAGATTACCAAAAATGCGCTTATGATCATGATATACTTATGACAATCGAGATATACCTGTTATGATCTTGCTTATGATCGTGACAACAATCGTGAGTGTCTCTACATCAGAGATGAAT
Source organism: Mallotus repandus (assembly GCA_949671775.1). Taxonomy (NCBI): domain Eukaryota; kingdom Viridiplantae; phylum Streptophyta; class Magnoliopsida; order Malpighiales; family Euphorbiaceae; genus Mallotus; species Mallotus repandus. The sequence continues at coordinate 12,465 of CATIWM010095879.1, read as the reverse complement.
AAGTGTCACGAATTGAAAAGTCACCAGTAATGGTCATGACAAAAAAGAAGTCTCGCTCCTAAACTTTTAAAAAAGTTTCAATTAGGCCTAAAAAAGTTTCAGAAAATTGTTTAAATTTTCCCTTCTAAGATTGAATTGACACAATTAGAAAACTTCAAGAAAAGAGACAATTTTCGCACAAAATTCAATTGATTTTAGATCATGCAAATGCACCTAGAGTCCTTGGACATTTAATGTGTGCAAGTTTGTTGGTAAACAAAATAAATTAATTTTATTGATTTAATAATGACATGCTCTAATGTTAAACATATAAGCAATTAAAAGGGTAAGTAGTTCAATTAATTAAATTAAACACTTAAGCTAATAAAAAATAATAATTTTAAACTAGAACCATCAAACATGCTAAGCTTATAAGTAATGAAATTATGTCTTTCTTCATTAAGAGGTTTCAATAAAATATCTGCTAATTGATGATTAGTGTTAATAAATTCAAGGGTGATATCACCACATTATGTACGATCACGCAAGAAATGATGTCTAATGTCAATGTGTTTAGTTCTAGATTGTTTAGTGGGATATTTACTAAGGTTTATAGCACTTGTGTTGTCACATTTAATTGGAATGTGATCTACCTCAAATGCCATGGTCCATGAGTTGTTGTTGCCATAAGACTTGTGAGCAACAATAACTAGCCACCACATACTCGGTTTCAGCCTTGGACAAGGCAACTAAAACTTATTTTTTGCAAAACTAAGAAACTAAACATTGTCCTAAGAATTGATAGGTTCCAAAGGTGCTCTTCTATTTAATAAACTATAGACAAAGTCCGCATTCGAATAACTTATAAGGTTAAAGGTTGAACTCCTAGGATATCAAAGTCCTAAATGCAATGTGCCTACAAGATACTTAAAAATTCTTTTGATTGTATTTAAATTAGACTCCTTTAGACATTATTGAAATCTAGCACATAAACATGTAGCAAACATAATATCCAGTCTACTAATGGTTAAGTAAAGAAAGGATGCAATCATACCTCTATAGCCCTTCTTTTCAACCGGTTTTCCTTTTTCATCCTTAGAAAGTTTGGTGGTGGTGCTTATGGGAGTCTTGCTAGATTTAGCTTCCTCCATGCTAAACTTCTTGATGATGTATCTTGTGTATTTAGCTTGGTTAATAAAGATCCCATCCTTATATTGCTTGATTTAAAGTCCAAGGAAGAACTTGAGCTCATCCGTCATGCTTATCTCAAATTTAGATTGATATAACTTGAAAAAATCCTCACTCAAGCAATGATTAGTAGCCCCAAATATAATATAATCAACATAGATTTGCACAATAAGCAAGTCATTGTTGGATTTTTTATGAATAGGATTATTTCAACCTTTCCTTTAGAGAATTCCTTCTTTAATAGGAAGTTGCTCAACCCTTCATACTAAGCTCTGGAAGCTTGTTTCAATTCATACAATGCCTTAGACAATTTAAATATATGATTAGGAACCAAATTCATGATATTCAAAATCCATAAGTTGTTCAATATAAACCTCCTCTTGAATAAAACTAATTAAAAAGGCACTTTTAACATCCATTTGAAAAAATTTTAAATTCATGAATGATTCAAATGAAAACAACATCCTAATGGCCTCTAACCTTGTAATTAGAGCAAAGGTTTAGTCATAACCAATTCCTTCCTCTTGATTATAACCTTTAGCCACTAACCTAGCCTTGTTCCTAGTAGTGACACCTTATTCATTTAACTTATTTCTATATGCCCACTTAGTGTTAATAATATGATTGTTCTTAAGTCTTGAAACCAAGTTCCAAACCTTACTCCTCTTAAATTGATTGAGTTCTTCTTACACAGCAAGAATAAAAAAAATCATCTTCTAAATCCTCACTAGTTGACTTTGGTTCAATTTAAGAGTTAAAGGCTAAGTTCACTAAGGTTCTAAGATGGGATTTAGTGGTTACCCTTTTTAAAGTTTCATTAATGATGAGCTTCTTTATATGGTCCTTCTTGAATTAACAATCCTCTGGTAGCTCCTCTTTCAATGTGATTTAAGGCACCTCCTCATTCTTTTCCTCGCTAGGATCTTCTATCTCCAAAGGCTTTGTAGCATCATTCACTTAAAGGTTCATTTCTAAGAAGTCATCTACAACATCATCAGCACAAGGAAGATCATGCATTGACTCTTCTACCACTAGGGTTCTCTTATTAAGAATTATATATGCTTTGCTAGAGATGGAATACCCTAAGAGTATGCCTTCATCGGCTTTAGAATCAAATTTTCCAAGGTTTTTCTTAGTGTTTAATATAAAGCATTTGCAACCAAATACTTTTAGATATGAAACCTTAGGTATTCTATTGTTCCATTACTTATAATAAATTTTATTTAAAATAGGTCTTTTGGAAACTCTATTTGAAATATAACAAACAATATTAATGGCTTCCGTCTAACTGTATAACGGCAAATCATACTTAGAAGTATGGTTTTAGTTATTTCCACAAAAGTTCTATTATTCCTCTTAATTATCCCATTTTTTTGAGGTATTCTAGGAGAATAATGGGAGTATGAAATGCCATTTACATCATAAACATTTTTGAAAATTTCATTTTCAAATTTCATTCCATGATCACTTCTAATAGTTAAAATACAAAAACCTTTTTTCTTTTTGAACTCTTTTTACAAAGTTTCGAAAAGCATTAAAAGTATCATTTTTATGAGCTAACAATTAAACCTAAGAAAATCTAGAGTAATCATGAACTATCACAAATATAATGCATTCCACATAGACTAGCAACTCTATTTGGACCAAACAAGTCCATATGAATGAGTTTAAGTGGCCTAAAAGTAGACGCCCTATTTTTGAGCTTAAAGGAATACTAAATTTGCTTTCCCTTTTGACAAGCCTCACAAGTCTTGTCCTTAACAAACTTTAGTTTGGGCAAGCCATCCATAAGTTAACGTTTGCTAAGATCATCTAAAAGCTCAAAATTAGCATGTCCTAGTATTCTATGCCAAGTTCATATGTCATAGGAAATACACATTGAACACTTAAAGTTCTTTATTGTTTACTTTATTTAGGTTAAATGACATAAATATTGTCTAAATTTTCACGCTAAAACTTACTTTATCATTATTAAAACTACCAATAAAATAATTTTCGGGGTAAAAGGTGACCTTATTTCCCATGTCACACAGTTGACTAATGCTAAGTAAATTATGCTTAAGTCCATCTATAAATAAAATATGATGTATAGATAGGGATTGAGGATTATTAATTTCTTCAATGCCAATGATTTTGGAATTTTTGCCAAATGTGGCACACCCTCCATCTTTAGCTTCAAGTGAGGTGAATTGATTCTTGTCACCCATCATGTGCCTTGAATATCCACTATCTAAGCACCATTTTATTCTTCTTAGTAGACTTAAGGCATACCTACATACATGAAAGTCAGACATCTTCTGAACCCAAACCTTAAGTGTTCTAGGTTTGTTAGTCTCAAATTAATCCAATGGAAGTAATTGTAAAAGCAATCTTTTATAGTAGCATACATTGCTTGTATGTCCTAAATTCATGCAATAGAAGCATCTTACATTTGCAAACCTATTAGCTATAGGTTTGTAAAATGATTCACATTTACATAATGCACATTATTTTTGTTTAGCACATTTTTTCTAAATTATGCATGTAAGTGTAGTGTGTATCTCTTGAGTGGCTTAAATGACCTCAAAGATATATGGGCCACACAATCATAAGATTGTGAGTGATTACGTTAAAAAGCATGTTTTGATGTGCATAAAGGCATGGTTAGGTGAGGTCTTTTCGCTTGACCCTTAGTCTTTTAAGTCTTATGAGGATAAGTTTTTTGAGACTTAATATTGGCTCTTGGTGACTTGGGCTTCATAGCTTTGAAAACTTTAGCCTTAATAACTTCATTAGGTGGTAAAGAAGAAGAAGGGTCCGTAGTTGTAACAAATATGGTATGAGTTGATGATAAGGAGGATGCTACATTTGAGTATCCCAAGCCATATATTTTACCATAAAATCTTTCTGAGTCTAAAATATTATTAAAAGTTTCTTTTTCATTTTTAAATTTAGAAATTGAAGATTTTAAATCCAAAATTTTTAGAGAAAGCTTTTCATTCTCTTTTTTAGTGTTCTCAAGTTCATTTTTCAAAGGGGTAGAATTTTTTAAATTATTTGCAAATTTTTCATTTAACAAAACATTTTTTGCAAGTTCATTTTTTAAACTTTCAAATTCTTTAGACATTTTTAAAGGCTCTTATTTTGTAAAGGTTTTTCTTTGAATGTAAATTTTTACATTTAAGCACGAGCTTGCTCACAATAGGGCTCTTATCATCAACATCATCATCACAATCATTGTTAAAGCAATCATGTTCATCATAAGATAAATGAGAGTAGATGGTACCTCATTATTTTTCTCAAGAACCATGAAGTAAAGATTAGCTCTTTCTTAATGCTCCTCATGCTATTCTGAATTGGAAGAGTCATCTATGTATCATTAAATTATTTCTTCTTGTGCTTTGCTCTAGTGCTCTTGAACTTAAACTTTAGGCACTCACTTCTTATATGTCCTAATTCTTGCATTCATAGCAAGTTTCCTCTTTATTCTTCTTTCCCTCATTCCTCTAATTTTCTCTTTGTCTTGAGAAATTCTTTCTCCTCAAGAGCTTTTTTGAAGCTTCTAGTGAGCATGGCAATCTCACTATCCTCTTCACTTGATAAGTCAACAAGACTTCTATTTTTAGTATCTTCTTGAATTACTTTTAAAGAAATTCCCTTCTTCATTTCTTCATGTTCATCCTCCCTTTATTTCAAAGTGAGCTTATGAGTTAGCAACTTTCAAACGAGAATATCGATGGAAAGTCATGAGCTTCTTTAATGGATGTCACCCTTGATTCCAAATCTTTTTTATGTAGGATTCTTAGCATCTTAGTGTTGATCTCCTCCTTTAAGTAGTGCTTTCTGCACATCTTTAGAGTTATGAGGAGAGCAATGAGGCAATTGGTCAGTTTGGTGATTGACTTTTGTGGCTACATCTTGAAGAGTTTATACTCATAAACATGAAGTTGAACATTCTTGCTGGTTACTTGGACATTTCCTTCATTATAATTTTCAAGACTCTCACATGTGTCCTTGGCAGATAGGCAAATAATATATTCATGGACTTCTTATTTTTATAGTTTTCATCTTTTTGTCCTTGTTTCCTTGGACTTATATCAATGGTGAATTCAACATTATCAATATTAGCTTTTGGAGCTTCCTAACCATCCAAGATCATATCCTATAACCTAACAAGATCATATCCTATAACCTAACAAGATCACTATCAAGATAGAGCTCCATTTTGAATTTCCTATGAGGGTATCACTACCATAAAAGTAGGGTCTAAAAAAAGAAAAGTTTATGGTTTCATTCCTTATGATCCTTATTCTAACAACTAAGTGCCTAGAATTCAAGCTTTGATACCAATTGAAAAGGCCCTAGAAGGGAGGTGAATAGGGCTAATAAATTTTCTAAAGGAAGATTAATGAAGTTTAAGAATAACTAAAAGGAGATTAAGAAGAACAAAGATTGAGAAACTTGACTAAAAGAGTTCAATTTCTTAAAAACCTACATCTCTACCTAACTTATCCCAAAGTTAGGATTTGGCAAATCCATAACTAATCCATTCACTTTTGTATTGATTACAATTGAGTTTTTCAAGATAAACTCAAACCCTTAAGCTTTTATTGGTTTAGCTTTTACCATAACCCAAATTTCCAAGTATTTTATAGTTCACACATAAACCAATTCCGCTAGAATTATTTTCTCACCTCTCTTTTTATAGCCTAAGAAAAAGGAGATGAAGATGAATTTAATCTAGAACACAATCCACATTTAAGGGTTTATCAAAGCAATTAAGAAAAATTTCAAGAGAGCTTTTAAGAGAATTGAATTTTATTTAATAAATTAATCAACCACTCATTTAACTGCTTAAATAAGATTTTAAGAGGTGTATTTATAGTTGAGCATCAACTAATAGTTGTTGGAGAGTTGCTACTTCGTCTTTAAGCTTCACTATGCTCATTAAATGCATATTCAACTTTTTTTAGGATTTAGCTTGGTCATAATCATGATCATTGATAGATATAGTCGTTGGAGTCATTTTATGGCAATTGAGGCTTTAATAGGTGGATTTTAACCTTTATCATGATCATGACATGGGATCGCGAGGGTCACTATGTCTTCGCTTCCTTTATCTTGCCTTTGATCATGCTCGTGACAATGATTTGTGATCCCTATCATGATCATAATCAGGATAATGATGGTCACTAACTAAAATCCTTATGAAGCTTCAATTATTCAGGATTGTGATTATGACTTGTCATGCTCGTGACCAACACTCATGATCATGACATGCAACATGATGGTGACTGGATGAATTATTGATTCTCATCTTATTCAATCACAGTCTTAATCAACTTGATCACAGTCATAGTAGCATTCTTAAAAATATGATCATAATCACGACATAAACTGTGAGGGTCACTTTGTCTTTTCTTTGTTAATGCATTTTGGCAAGGTGGTGCTTGTAGGGATATGGGAAATGTGAGCATCAACTATCTTGATGTTATACTTAAATTTTCAAGCTTGGAAATGATTCTAATTTGTATATAACTTATACACACTTAAAATACACACATTATTAACACAAAATTGAGTTAAAACAAGTAGATTAAACCTGGATCTTGCAAATGGCTAACATGTTTCAAGCTTGGTAATGGATGATCTTCCTCTTGTTTAATTGTTTTTCTTAATAAAAGTTTTTTTCCTCGAAAAATTATGAGACATTAGTTATATTCAAATAGTTTGCCATTAATCATAACTTTCTAATTAATACTTCAATAAATAACACTTGAAACCTAAGTTAAATGAGCCTTTGCTTAGAGAGAGAGGCCTTGGGTTTAAATCTTATTTCATGCATTACCATAAGAGTAGTTTTCTTGGAATGCCTAGGTTTATGGGACCCACATATGGTGGCCCGTAAAATGATTTGTAAGAAGCTAGGTACTATTAAATACTTACACTATCTATGTCAAAAAAAATTCAATTAATAGCTTTATGGTCATCGACTAAACAGTTAAATAAGTCTAAACTTTAGTTTAGAAATTTTATTGTATTATAAATTTGATTATTTGAATTGATTGTTTTTATTTGCTCAAATTTAATTTTTATTATATTAGCTAATAGAATTACCATATAGTAAGTTTTTAATAGTTCAATTTTCATGTGAATGATACTTCACTTAATTTTATTCTACCTGGCAAAATCTGTGCACTTGCGAAATTGCTAACAAAATTTTAGTGCCACTATTAGTATTATGTCTATTAATATTAGCAATTTTTACAATTTTAGTGGACTGGTACTTATTTTATCTTTGTCTCACTTAATTAGTTTTAATTTCTTTATTTTTTAGTTATTTATCTAGCTTATGCAAATTATAAATCATCTTGATTTAGAGAGAGTCAATCCAAAAATAAAGAAATCTTGCAAGAAGAATTAAAAAGACAAAGAGATAGCTAAGAAAGCATTGAATGTTCCATATCAATGGCTAGACCAATACAAGAAAAAATTTTGTATAATTCAAATTACAATCTTGAGAGTATTATATAACCTGATGCTGCTGTAAACAACTTTAAGATCAAATTGGCTATTATTCAAATAGTATTTCAAAATTAATTTGGAGAATTACCAAGTGAACCATAGTTCTTACATCGTGATAAGTGCTAAAAATGTCATATTTTAAGGACTAAATAATTTCATTTCATCATTAGAATTATAAGTTTTTATTATTTAAAAGCATGTTTTAAGTATAAATTCCATTTAAAGTTAAAATTACATTAAGTCTATCATTTTATGTATTTTTAATTACTTTTTTATACATTTCACATTGCTTTGGTATTGAATTTTGTAGGTTCCTTTATTTGGGAATCTATGTTGGAAGAAAGCAATGAGAGCTTAAAGCTAGGAGCAAATTTGGCCATTGAAAAGGGTAAGAAAATGAAGATTTTGAAGCAGAGTAGCGACACAGCTATGTCACATTTCTAACATAGCCATGTCTAATTCAAGCAAAAGGCTAAAGTCTGTTCTGACATAGCTATGTCAGAGGAGCGACACAGATGTGTCAGAGAGCTATTTTCCAGAAGTATTTCACGTGACACAATTGTGTCATTTGGGTGACACAGTTATGTTAGTCTGATATGCCGAATTTGGAAAGTGTTTTTAGGGTTTTTTTAGTGAACTCTACAAATAGAGAAGTTTTATTTTTCAGAGATATAAAATTTTTTAGAGGTTGCTACCTCACAGAACAACACTCTTTTACATAAGAATTATTTTATTTTAGTTTTAGTTTATAATTTTCAGCTCAACCTATTGGATTAAAGGGCAAGGGTTGATGATTCTAGACAAAATTGAGCAAGTTGAATAAAAAGAGTTTTTCTTCTTCTATTCTCCTACTCTTTATTTATTTATTTTTTTTAATATGTTATCAATCTTCGTCTCTTGTTATTTTTCTCTAATTTCTATAAGAAACTAAGTAGGTTAGTTAGGGTTTTAATGAACCCCGCCTCAATATGAACTTAACCAAATAAATTCTAAATTAAAAAGTTATGCATTTCATGAGAGTTATTGGACTTAATGCTTTTTACAGGCTTAGCTACCCTTTGAATTGAACTAGAAACTAGAGTTAGATCGAGAGATTAATTCTAGTTAGAAAAGTAATAACAATCTATTAATTTAAATTGACTTAGTTGAGAGACACTTCAATATTAATATTCCATAGAAGATTGCTAAATAAAATTGGTTATGATTAATTATTTGTGCTAGTGAGAGCTAGATAATCACTTAATTATCATATGTGATTAATTGTGAGAGTACTTAAGAGAGACATCACAACATTAAAGATGCTTCAGAAATGAATTGTTAATCATAATAATTAAGCGTTTATCATTTTTAGAATTAAAATTAAGCCGAGGAATTTAAACCGTAACATGTTTAATCGTATATATTTCATGACAAAATTTTATATTGTTTTAGATTTAAGTTACTTTATTTGCTTATTGAAATTATCGATAGTCTAGACAAGAAAAATATTAAGAGTAGCACACTATCCCTATGGGAATGATATCTTTTTATATTACTACTTGTACAATTACGTAAACTTGCAGATTTCGCCCATCAAGTTTTTGGTGCCGTTGCTAAGGATAAAATAGTTAATATAGAGAACAAATTAATATTGTTTGATTTAAACATTTTATTTTTATTTTCATTTTACTTTATTTTAGTATTGGAAAGCATTTTTCTATTTTCTTGTTTGTTTGATTTTCAAGCACTCATGTGAATGTATGCACTCATCGAGAAGTACAAAAAGGAGAGGTGAAATTCAAATTCCAATTGATTCAGATATCAAAAGAGCTATTCACCGGAGACTTAGAGAACAAAAAAAATAGGATGAATAGAGGAGAGAATGGTAAAGTTGAAAATGATGGGGTTAACAGGCAAGATCCACATGCTCGTCAACCAAAAAATCAAAATAGACCGAATGTGCAAAGAACTATGCGACAATTTGTCAGTCCACATTTACGAGAAGATCAAAATCCTATTGTCAGGCCTGTTGTGGTAGCTAATAACTTTAAAATCAAGCCAATTATAATTTAGATGATCCAGAATTCTCAATTTAGTAGGTTATCACGTAAAGATCCTATTGGGCATATGACTAGATTCTTGGAGTACTATTCCACATTTTAGAATGAATGGAGTGCAACCAAAAGCAATCTGGTTGATTCTCTTTCCTTTTTCACTCACGGATAGGGCAAAAAGATGGTTCACTAGTTTACCTCGTAATTCTATCAATACTTGGTATGAGCTGTATACTGCATTTTTCAACAAATATTTTCCACCTGCCAAGGTATTAAAAATCAAAAATGAAATCAATTCTTTCTATCAGAGGGAAGATGAAAACTTGTATAAATGCTGGGACAGATTTAAGGATTCACAGAGGTAGTGTCCACAACATTTAATACCTGCTTGGGATTTGGCTCAATCTTTCTATAAAGGGGTGAACCCTGCAGTTAGAGTCATTATTGAAGCAGCTACTAGAGGTATAATTATGTCTAAAAGACCTGAAGATGCTTTAGAATTATTTGAAGAAATGGCAAACACACAGAGTCTATGGTCTGATAAGAGAGCTATACCTAGAAAAGGAGGAGCAATTGAGATAGATGGGTTGACAATGATGAATGCAAAGTTAGATGCATTAACTAAGCAAATGGACTATATGGGAGTGAATGTGGTTTCTTTATCAGCATGTGAATTATGTTATGGGGGACATCTTACCGTTGAATGCCATTTTATGTAGAATTCATTTATGGAGAATGTGAATTATGTGAACAACTTTAATAAGGGGTAGCAACAGAATTCCATGTTTGGAAATACTTATAATCCAAACTGGAGAAATCATCCAAACTTTTCATGGAGTAACAACAACAACAACAATCAGTGGAGACCACAAGCACCACCAGAGTTTGGAGGTACAAATGTGCAATAACATCAATAAGATAAGGTTCATCATCTTCTATATCTTCTTTGGAAATTAAAATGGAAAAATTTATGGAGTTGGTAACCGCAAAAATGAATCAGCAAGATAAAGCAACAAAAAGACTTGAGGGAAAATTTAAACAATTCCATCAAGAAACTCAGCTTATGTTTAGGAATTATTCATCTTCTATTTATAATCTAGAAGTTCAAGTGGGACAATTAGCTAATTCATTATCAGCAAGGAATCAAGGGACTCTTCCTAGCAATATAGAGAAGAATCCTAAGGAGCATGTTAAAGTTATCACTTTGAAAAGTGGAATTGAATTACAACTACTAAAGCAAAAGGGGAATACACAGATGGAAGATGTTATAGAAAAAGAAGTAGAAGAAGCTGAAATCTAACTAGAAAAGGAAGCAAAGGAGGAAAAATAAAAACATAAAGTGGAAGTAAAACCATATGAACCACCAGTACCATTTCCACACAGGCTGAAAAAGCAAAAGCATGATCAACAATTTACGAAATTTTTGGAGATATTCAAGAAATTGCATATCAACATTCCATTAGTGGAAGCAGTTGCACAAATGCCAAAATATGCTAAATTCTTAAAGCAGTTATTTTTTAGTAAGAAAAGGCTACAAGAATTTGCGACTATTACACTTAGTAAGGAGTGTAGTGTTATAATCTTAAATAAGCTACCACTTAAGAGGAAACATCCAGGGAGTCTTACTATACCTTGTTCTATTGGTAATTTAACTAGAATTTCAAAAAGCTCTTTATGATTCAGGTGCTTCTATTAATTTAATGCCTTTGTTTATTTACAGTAAACTTGGACTAGGAGAGGCAAAAGCAGCAAACATATGTTTGTAACTTGTAGACAGAACTATTAAAAAACCTTATGGAATAGTGGAAGATGTGTTAGTTAAAGTAAGAAAATTTATCTTTCCAGTTGATTTTTGGGTACTCAATTTTGAAGAAGACGAAGAGGTACCTTTAATATTAGGTATGCCTTTTACGTATACTACTAAAACTATAATAGATGTTTATGAAGGAACTCTTACATTAAGAGTTGGTGAAGAAAGCTATAAGTTCAATATGTATTAAGGTATGAAACATCCTTTAACTTTGATAATTGTATAAGAGTTGATATGATTAATGATTGTGTTGATGAAGTCCAATGATGGAGGTTGGCAAAATCATATGAATTAGAAGATATTGAGAAGTGCTTACATGTTAACACTCATGAATTTGATAAATCTTTTGAACAAAAAGAATCATTTATTCATCTTGCATTACCTAAAAATATTGAACCTACACCACCTTCAATAGTAAAATCATCTAGTTTGGATATAAACCATTACCTTCACATTTAAGATATACATTTTTAGGTGAAAATGGAACATTGACAGTAATCATTTCATCAAAGCTTACTAAGGAACAAGAGGAATTATTAGTAGAGTTATTAAAGAAAAGGATAAAAGCTCTAGGTTGGCAAATTTTAGATATTAAGGGAATTAGTCCATCATATTGCATGCATAAAATATTAGTGGAGGATAATCATAAAACTATATTAGAAAGAAAAAGAAGGTTAAATCCTAATATGCAAGAAGTGGCTAAGAAAGAGGCTCTTAAGCTTTTAGATGTAGGAATTATTTATCCTATTTCAGATAGTTCATGGGTTAGTCCTATACAATGTTTACCTAAGAAGGGAGGGATGACCATAATAGAAAATAATAAGCGAGAATTAATTCCTACTAGAGTAGTTAATGGATGGAGAGTGTGCATAGATTGTAGAAAACTTAATAAAGCAATTAGAAAATATCACTTTCCACTTCCATCTATTGATCAAATGTTAGAAAGAATTG